>VDFB02015808.1:0-84032 GCA_007258455.2 Sequoia sempervirens
TGACTTTGAAGGAAAATTTTGGTCTGCATTGGAAGACTTGAATGAAGCAAGAAGTCAAAATTATAAATATGAAAGCTTGCTTGTAGAATCAAAAGAAGAATTTGAAAAACTAAGAATTCAAGTAAAAGAAGGAAAAATATATGAAATCAAACTAAAGGAGGTAGAAGGTGAGATATCTAATTTGAAAATAAAGGTTGGAGGCAAGAGGACTAAAGATTGCTTGAATATCAAACTCAAAGAAAAAACTGTTGAATGTCTAAATCTTGAAGAAGAAAATACCACCGTAAGGAATGCCTTGAAAAGAGAAAAGGAACAAATTGACAAAGGAGAGAAGTCTGGTCCAGATAGTTCAAAATCAAATGAAAAGACTGAAATAGAAGAAGAGAGAATTTTCCCTGAAGACTCTAAGAAGAATGCCTCTAGAGACAAAAAAATATTCATGATGGTAAGAAACAAGGTGGATCTAGCTCTAATCAGAAGCAAAAATGTTTTAGAAGTCCTCCATCAGCAAAAAAAACATGCTCCTAATAGGTTCAATCAATCCTTTCAAGGTTACTATTTTTCTTGCAATATTTTTGGGCATAAGGTTGTTGATTGCAGAGCTAGACAAAGAAAGAATAACAATATAGAAAGAAGGTCTTTTACATCTCAAATAAATAATAATGTGTTATTTCATGGATATTTCTTTTCGTGTAACAACTATGGTCACAAGGCTGATGAGTGCAGATCTAAGGTGAAGAGGAACAACTCTATTCCAGAGCACAATGTTGTGTGCTACAAGTGCAATAATATGGGACATAAGGAAAACTATTGTAGAAATGGTTTTGTGAATCCATCTGCTCAGTATCAAAAAGGGCATGAATCCCTTAATCAAGAAAAGAGAGGAAATGAAAAGATCCAGAATGAAGACCACAAGAAGAAGGATGATTCTACTCATGCACCCTGCACAAGAATCCAAGACAAACTAAGATACAATATTATCTTAGGGGGAGATTTCACTTGAAAAACATTTTTTCCCCTTGAAAATAAAAGGTGTTGAAGACTTCAGCATGAAGGATGATTTGAATTAGATCAATCAGTGTGTAGATCTGCAGTACATAAATAGACCTTGGTTGATATTCCCTGTGAAAGGTGGTAATGTGTGAAGGTTGGTATACCTATTCTAATTGATGTCATTCCAATTTTGTGTACCAAATTTAAAGATAAAGTCCCAAAGTAGTAAGTTTCAAAAGTTTTCCTAGACATTCAATGTACATTTTGCTGAGGCAAAGTTGAGGTTTTTGGTCTACATATCTCTATAGAGAAATTTTTTCCCTTGCAGCTCAAAGGACCCAATGATCAAGATGTGAAGGTATCATATACATGTTTTCAAGTCTTTATACCTTCCAATATAATAGACATTAGTGATAGTGTTCCAATCTGGCTTAGTGAAGCAATATCGAAGGCTTGTTGAAAATATGTTGCATTTCTCTAAAAGCAAAGGTTTATCCATACAAGATGACTTGTACTGCAATGCTTTATAATAGTGTGCTACAATGCCCATCTATTTTTTAGAACATTTATTGGGGTATGTATGCCAACTGATGCTTGAACAAATCAATTATATGAGTTGGTACAATTGTCAGGTTTTCTTTAATGTAGTATGCTTTGTTGCCAGATTTCAAGCCAATCCTAAGCAATCTCATGAAAATGTTGTAAAAAGAATCTTAAGATACCTAAAGGGTACTTTAGATTATGGGATATGGTACAAAAAGGATCAAACATTCTCTTTGAGTGCCTATACTGATAATGGTTGCCTGAAGGTTGTGTTGATGACTGAAGAAATACAAGTGGAAGTGAATTCTTTTTGGGAGATAGATTGGTCTCATGGTTCAACAAAAAGTAACATTCACTATCTTTGTCCATAGAAGAAGCAAAATGCATTGCTACAACATCTTGTTGCACTTAGGTGTTTTGGATGAAGCAAACCTTAAAGGATGTAAAGGTGGTAATACAGGTGCTATTAACATTTCTAAGAATCTGGTAATGCATTCAAGGACCTAAACACATTTCAATCTGGTACCATTTTCTGAGAGAGAAAGTTGTTGAACATGAAGTCAGAATGAAGTATGTGCCTACAAAGGATCAAACTGTAGATATCTTTACAAAGGCTCTTTCAAAGGATACTTTTGAGTATTTAAGGAAGAAGCTAGGGGTCATTGTCCCTCCTTATTCTAACTAGATTCATAAAAGGTGCATCTTTCCAAGGTTAGAAATTCATATCACATCCTTTCTCCTGGATTGATGAGTACCACCTTTCAGGGGGAATTGGTAGTAAGGGGGAATCTTGAAGCATTGTGCAATTGTTGTATATGTACATGAAAAGAAGTGATGCCAGTCAAAGGGGGAGCATGTGTCGTTGCTTCAATAGAAGATCCTTTTTACCCTTTTCTCTTGAAGATAGAAAAAGTCCTGCTATCTTGTGAAAAAGTGTTTGGACCTATGTCCTTGATGTCAAAGGGGAGATTGAGCAGTGTGCATTGCCATTAATGTGAAAGGGGGAGATTGTTGGCAATTATTTCCATTGATGTCAACACTAAGGCTTGTTTTGCTGTCATTGATGTTAACACTAATTATTGTCATTGATGTTAACACTAAGGAGATTGTTGGCAGTTGTTGTCAACATTAGTTGCTAGTTGTAATTGTTGTCAACACCTAAGTAATATGTTGTTAGTCCTTAGCATTGGCTGTCTTTGTTACTTTCAGTTTGGGCTAACATTGATTGGATGACATGCCTTATCAAAGAGGAGAAGAGTTGAAGAAGTTCATGGTTGGATGGCATGCCTTATCAAGGAAGAATTGAAGAAGTTCATGATTGGATGTCATGCCTTATCAAATAAGCATTATTGTTGAGGTTCATATAATGCATTATTACTATTAGTAGAGTTGGTTTCATAATGATATATTAAGATGAGGATTATAATCATGATTAATGTTGGAGAGATGTTGTTGAAGGTCTACAGTATGTCTCATGCTCTTTTCTGATGTTCCTAATAATACATGTGTTGTTGAAAGAAGATTCTAGTCTCCATAAGTTGCTCAAATGTTTTTGGTTTAGGAAGCCACTCTACATCCCTCCACTATCATAGTTTTGGTCTTATGGTTTGATATTCAATGTCAGTGCTCTATGTACATTACACTCCTATATTTTTAGGTCACTTGAGTTTCCAAGGAGATTCTTGTGAATTTTAGAAGGTTGGCAGTGTTGCTAGTTGTCTGAATTGGTATGGGAAATGCTCCATATTTATCTACATTGATGTCTCTACTCTTGTGGCTTGGTGAACGTGCTCACAATTTCTATGCAATGTCTTATTTCCAATTTCATATGTTGAAGTGGCCCACAAGTTGTTCTACAAATGCTACATTATCCAGTTATGTATTTTGTGTTTCTTTAATAGAGTCTTTTGTACTTGTCTGCTCTATGGTGGTTGTTGTTGGCATGATATTATGAAATAAGAGTATGGAAGTAATGTTGGATGTTCAAGGAACATCCCTATGTGATCCACATGTTGCTAATTGGCCACTTTGGAAGTTATTTATGGTTATTTGGATGATAGGGCTTGTTCCTTTGCTTGGGTCTTGTGTTGGGGGGTTTTGCCAGTAATGGAAGATGTGTTATGATATTTTTGGGTCCTGACCTATCTTGTTTAGGACCACATTGAGTAAATTCAATTGAAATATTGTTTATGGGCTAATTGGTTATGTACTTCAATATTTCAACCACATGTTTCCTTGATGTTGACTTAGGTTGATGTGTGCTTGTGTGCAAATCATTTTGGATCACATTGAAAAAAGTGTTAATATTGTTTTTGGTCCTCTCTATTCTTGGGATAAGACCACATTATACTTTGGTGGTCGAATAGTTGAATTCGTTATTTATTCTCTTCCTGGTTGACCTAATTGAAGAATAAAAGTGTTGTGGTGGATATTGTAGACACTTAAAAATGCCCTGAATGATATCATACACTCGAATCAGGTATACTAACATCATTTCATATTGAAACCTATCCTCTTTTCGCTTAATTAATTAAATTAGCCTAGCTAATTAATTAATGGCATCATTTTCATCTATTAACCTAATTAATCTAATCAGGTTAATTCACCCCCTTTCATGCTAATATTTCATCTAATTGAATTAAATACATCAAGTTATTTAATTTAATCCCTAAATCTTCTCATTTAAATAAAATAACCCTAAGTTATTTAAATTAAATGTCATTACACTTTCCCCTTTTCATTAAATCATTTTATTTAGTGAAAATCATCTAATTCTCCTAATTCCATGTTAACATTGTTTTGATTATCAATTACTAATTAATCTAATTTCCCCCACTTGCAAGGGAATATTCCTCCTTTGCACATTCCTCCCAAAGGAATATTCCTTCCCCTTTTGCACAATTAAACTTTATTTTAATTTGCTAAATTATCTATTTTCCCTCACCCATGAGAATATTCCAAAGAATATTCTCTCTTCTCACTCATTTGAAAAAGGGAATATTCTTACAAAGCTTTATGTACAAGTCAACTCAAAACTTCTTGTGCAAGCTAACTCGTGACCTCTTGTACAAGTCAAAAGTGTGTTTGTTTGAAGGAATATTAACCCTTGATTAAAATCTCATCTTCTATTCTCATCCACTGATGAGAATCCATGATCCATGCCTCCAACTTCTTCCATCCTTGACCGTTGATTAACCTTTTTGATCTCAGCCATTCATTTCTCATTTGCTTTCTTATAAATAGGTCACTATTTGGAGACAAATGGATCCATCTTTTAACATCAAAGTTATGCTGTTGAAATCACTCACACTCATATTTAGCACACATTTAACATCTTTTTAGTTTAAACACTTGCATTAAATAGCTTAGTTTCCATTAATGGTTTCCATGGTAACTTAGATGCATACATTTAGCTTGTTTATTAATTAGGGTTTGAATATTTTAGCTTAGAATCCATCTAGATTAGCTTTACATTTGCATATTTATATCATTTTAGCATAAAATCATGTTAAATTAACTTGCATTATGCTCATTTAGATCAAAATCATGCTTCATCACACATCTCGCAATGGTTTCACTAGTTTTCTTCAATAAAACTGGTTGAAACAAAGCTTATTTAACCATAGGATTGGGAAAGCGTCATCGTTTCACTTCAATGCAACACCACTCCCACAATGGGATAAGTTTCAGATGGATTAAAGTATGCATTTAAACGCTTTCATAGTTTAGCATGTTAATTCTAATGGATGCTTGGTTTAATTTGCATTTGATTGATCCTATTGAGATTGTTGTTAGTGGCTTCATTATGCTTTGATTCTTCATGGATCAAGCGTAATTGACCCATACTAATTTTTTGGTCACATTCTGGTGCTAGAAGGATGGCATAACCGATCAAATTTAATCAATTTTTATCTCAAATTCCATTTTATCTAACTCTTGCAGGATACAACGATGCTCCAAGGAATTTTAGCAACCCTTTTGTGAGGCATTTCCATATAGCGACACTATCATCATTTGAAACAACAACGCCTAATTAATACCCTGACGTCGATTAAAACAAACGACAATGATAAATACTTTTAGAGGTATCAAAGATTTGCAAACAACGACACTCCCCAAATAGTGACGTTATCATTGTCACTGGTTTTCTACATAGGGACGCTACAATTCACCAGAGT
This sequence comes from Sequoia sempervirens, assembly GCA_007258455.2. Taxonomy (NCBI): domain Eukaryota; kingdom Viridiplantae; phylum Streptophyta; class Pinopsida; order Cupressales; family Cupressaceae; genus Sequoia; species Sequoia sempervirens. Next base: position 5,715 of record VDFB02015808.1, read on the forward strand.
GACACTCATTTCCTTTATAGTGACACTATCATGAACAATGACACCCTACTTTGGTAAGCAAAAAGATGATCAATTTTTAGCATGTGCTTTAATTTTTTTGCTTCATCAGATCACTAACATGCCTCTAATATTATTTTGGTTTTTAGGCTAACTGGGTTTTGCAGGATTGGACGATAAAAGTTGAAGTGAAGAAGCATTCTTATCTTTTTGTCTTATCATTGTAACAAGCGTTTTGACGCTTTTGGGGCAATTATAACCCATTTATCATGCTTTTCATTTTATTCTTTAGGACCCCACTAATATTCAATTGGGTTTTAAAAAGAAACGGGACTAAAATTGAACCCTCACTTCATCATTTTACTTTGGGTTTAAAATTGGACAAAATAACTTCGTTTGGTGCATAAAATAAACTCATCTTTGCTTTGGAGGTTAAAATTAATGAGTGTTTGCTATGTTTTGTGATTTACATCTTTGTTATTGAATGCGTAAGCAGTTCTCTCAAGCCACTCAGTGATCTTGAGAATTAGAAATATTCCTTAACATTTAGTATAATCACCCACATATTTCAAATTGGTTAAAAATGAACCCCATGCTAGTGTAGGGGAAAGGCATGGTGTGTGTTCTCTCCTTGTTTCATGCAAACTAGGAGATCGAACTACAAACATACTTCCTTGCTTTTGTTTATCTTTAGAGGGCCTGTCTCCCTGCTTCGAAAGGAGGGAATGGCCTGAGCAGAAATAAGCTAAATCCAAGCTCTTTCAAGCTGCTATATAAATAATGTGTTTGTGATGAAAGTCATAAACAACAGGTGTAGATATGTCATACCAACAAGTGTCACCCTTAGTATCTGTGTGTGACGTTAAAATCTCTTCTTAGGAATAGACTAGGAAGCCTCTTGATTGACCATAATATTGAGCTAATATTGCCGCGTGTATGGCCACCTTGTACAAAATCCCTTATTATGAACCAATTGTTTAGAAGCCAAAAACCTTTATGCTTGTTGGTGCAGGAATGGTCATTCTAAAGCTGCCCCACATTTTACTATTCAATTGTCGAAACAGGAATATCCTTAGGATCTTCAGGATTTGAGATTTGGTGGTCCTGAGAAGTGTGTTCCATGGAGGGGAGCCAGTGTTGCCAAATCTCTATTTGTTCGCATTATCTTAGTGTTTGGAGAAATCCAAGTGGGTATTCAACAAGTAGTATCTTATGAACTTAAGGTTGTAAATGCTTGTGAGTTAGTTTAATACTTTGCTTGGTTCCAAAACATTACAAACAAACATTCACGATATTCCTCAAAATTTTAAACCCTTTGGTCTAAGTACGGATACCATTTGACAAAACCTTGATATTAATGCTTGTCCTAAGAATTTATTCTTAGAGGCTTCTAATTATTTTGGTTTATATCTCAATCCATACTTCCCAAAGTTAACATAAGCAACTATGGCTTGAACTTCATCCTTTTCACAATATGGATCTTGTGAAATTTATGATGTTTTTGACATAGAAATTTACTTTGAACTTAATCAAGACAAGTGTTTGCGGTAAAATAAATTCACTTAAGCAAGATAACTTGACATAATTGAACCCCACATGACTATTTGGAGACCAATTGCTCCCATTGAACAACCCAACCTTACAGGTGCTATTATTCAACCAAACTTTGAACTAATTGAGGGAGAACAAACCGACATAATCAGTAGTTTGAGAAGCTTCACTTTTGAAACAAAAGAAACATCCATTCAATGGAGAAATGCAACAACACTCTTAGATGAAGAAGAGGAACAAGCAGATATTGTGGTTGGAAGACCCATATTACCACCACCCGCATGGTAACAAATATCCTATTTTTCTTCCATAAATGTTAACTTCTCTAAATGATCTCATGCACAATTAAAATCCCCAATAGAAGGTCTACAAGTCGCTATTTCAAACTTAGACATCATAGTTCAAAATACATTAGAAGACGTATCCAAAAATAGTACCACAATAGAAACAAATTGGAAACAAGGTTTTATAGACTTATCCCATTGAATAATCCAGACATGTATGCTCCATACAAACCCCTCATTTAAGTCAAAACATTGGTCTTTTAAACAATCTTAGGCTTGTCTTAAATGATCTCACACAAAGTCAAAATCCCTAAAAGAAGGTATATAGGTCATCACTCTAAACTTAGGCATCTTAGTCCAAAAGCCTTCAAAAGACACCTTTTAGCACTTCATCAAAATAGAACCAAGTTGGTATACAACTTCTACAAACTTGCTTCAAGGAACAACCCTGATTTGTATGAATTCTTTTTCAGTCAAAACCCTGGGATTTTTCATGATCTTGAACCCATCTAAATCATTGGGTCTTTAGGATTTGAAAACTTTAGAGGTCTAGCATGTTTCTCACTACCTTGGTCTTATAAAAAAAAAGGTTCACTTTAAGTCAACATTGGGTCAAACATTTCCTCCACCCCTTCATCAAAATTTCATCCTTCACTTCATCAAACTTTGCAAATTTTTTGAATACATCAACACCTTTTTGACTTCAACATCTATCTAACAAACCTCTAACTTAGCTATTTTGTATGTGAAATTAATCCTTTTCCATGCATTTGGTTAAGTTAGTTATCATCTTTGAACTAGTTCATATTGAAGGTCACGAGTCTACCCTAAAGATTTCTAAGTTCATCAATATCCTTAATCCAAACATCAACACATCAAACTTAAGTCAAAGGTGGTCCTAGAATACTCACCCACACTAGGCTCTACTAGAGGCCTCACACACTATACAAGGCTCTGAGTAAGCAAGCTAATTGAGTCCAACGTGTCCACCTCGATATTATCCTTCACAATGGAAGGAACAGTGGCATGCTCCACCATGGGTTTTTCCAAGGGTCTTGATGCCAACTGTGGATTACATCGTGCACCCAGTCTATCATGTGTGGAGCCCCCACCTCTACCCTGAAAGTCTAAATAGTCAAAATAATTTGGCATCTTATTGAGGACAAACTCACAATAGAGTTTCCTCAAAAAATACTGCGGGACCTTGTAGTTATTACATGGAGGTTGGTCAAAATCCATCCACCACCGCTCCCAAAACTTATTTTTAATTAATTCATGGTGGCGCCAATGGATGGGGAACCTCCTGCATGCATGTGATAAAGGTACATTGGTTCTTGGGACTATGAAAAGGGCACACAAGTTGGCTTTGCTAATTTTTTCTTTCTTCACTTGTGCATAAGAAAGTCCATTTGCATAAAATCGTTTTAATTCCTCCCTCTTATTCAACCAAAAATTAATTTTTTTCACTCATTGCACTTCTACATGAGATACAATTGAATTTAGCGATTTGGAAATCCTCTCCTATAAGGGTGGGTTGCAACATGTTCATTTAATCTTTCAATCAATTATTCAAGCTCTCTTTTGTTTTTTTCAATTTGATTTAAAATATTTTCTTGAGTTCCTATAGGATGTCTAGGAATTGAGGGAGAGGTTTGATGTTCTTCTTGTTTGGGAGGGTTTTCATGAGGAGGTGATTGTGAATTATCAATATTTGGAGGTGGAGATTGATTTATTGGAAATTAAAACAAAGTTTAATCAAAAACCTATTTCAATCTACAATTTAATTTAAATTTGAAACTAAAACAACACAGATACATACCTCTTCCACCTCTAAAAAGTCTTGGCGCCATCCTCACGAAGAATCACGAGCAAAGCGAAAAAATGAACAAGTTTTAGTGAGCACAGGTTGCAAAGGTAAAAAACGCTAAATGAAGTCGCGGGTTGCCAGAAAATGACATTTTTGCTATGGTTTTATCTTCCTTTTCAATTTGGCACTCTCTAAATTTGGCGTGCGCAATATTTCCTTTTATAGATTTTCTTACAATTTGGCACCTTTTTTATGTCACAACTCAATGCACTTACCCGATAATTCTTCTAATACACGTCTATCAAGATGCTAATAACTTAACATACAAAAAACTAAGAAAATTTCATCTTATTACAAAATAAATGTCCATTTCTACAATCACAAAATCATATTAGGATTAAGTTCAAACATATGATGCAACATAGCTTAACACTAAAAATTCTTTGGAAAGATCAAGTTTATTCTATATACTATCCATTAGACCTATTTTCAACCTACATTATGGTTCTTTTTGATGCATTAACTACAAATGAATTCACCCATCAATTTTTTGGCACGAAGTAAAGATGATTTATAACATTAAAGCTATACTACTTAAAGTATAATGAAGCGGTTTGCATTGTGAACCTAAATCTAATGGGCAAGACTTAGAGCCTAAAATCAAAGTGATTGAATTTGTTGTGCACCAACAATTCAAAGCTACTAGATTTCCATGTAGAGTTCCATTGAGTGTAGAACATCATTTACTTAATGGCCTGACAATTATACTTAAAGAATCAACAATGACACTATTCATAGAAGTCTAATGGTTTAATAGACAAATCCTAATGCAGGAGCATCCCTTGTTCACAAGCAATCTTGCATCAACCAAAAATATTTGCATTTTAGTTTATTTCTTTTCATTTTCCCTGTTCAGTTCAGTCAGTTAAGTCATAAGCAGTTTTGTATTTTGGTCTGCATTCTACCACAGTTTCATATCAGACCTTGCAGAGTTGGACTTAGCATCTAGACATGTTCATTTCATTCATTGGGATTCCACACTTCATTTCATTCATTTGCGGAGAAGTCTTATTCATTTAGGTCTGACCTATCTGTGTATACACATTACACCTCTTTCTTGGAGCTTGTAACCTTCTTGGGCTGATGTGGATGAATCTAGTGTTCTGGAAATGATATATATATTGATGTAATAGATCCTTAAGAAGCAATTCTCAATTGGGGATTCAGATAGATAGTTCAGATTCTTTGTGTAGGAGCTTCACTACTATATCTTGAGCATATTTAGTAATTGTGAGATCAGGCCTATGAGCCCTAATTGTAAACCTGCATGTTGTTGGCCAATTTGTATTTGAATTCTATCACATATATATATTGAATGAATGGATCTGCATTTGTTTCATATCTTTGAGTTGTTTTTTGCTGTGTTTACTCTTACTGCACGGTCTGGACTGTTCTCCTTGAGGACCCTTCTAACTATGACTGCACCAAGTGGTATTAGAGTGAAGGTTTGAATCCTTGGGAGTGAATTGAGTGAAGTTGGCGAAGGATTTCCATAAGATCTTGTTGTGAATAGACTGCTGAATTCGAGGCAGCCTACCGATGTTGTCAACCGATTGCCGATTGTGAGGTAGTTGTCACCTTGTAGTCAGATCGCCGAACCTAAGGTAGTTTGTGTTTGATCCTAGGAAGATGCCACCGAGGAGAATCCCTACTATTGGAACAATAACTGGAAGGATAGATGAGATGATGGAAATGATGAGGACTATGCGAGTTCGCTTGGATGTTGTTGAAGAAGATCGAAGAAGAGGCTTGACACCTAGACCTAATGCCGAAAGTGATGATGATGAATTTCAATCCACTGATCAAATTGGCGAAACCTTAGGAAGCGAAGAAGAAGAAGAATCAAATCAAGTGAAGATGTTGCAAGCTATTTCAAAGATTGGAAAGAGACCTAGAGTTGATGTGTTGAACTATATTGGTAATTTAAATCTTGAGGAGTTGATTGACTGGATAAATGACCTAGAAGAATACTTCAAGTATGAAGAAATTGAAGATCTGGAGAAGGTGAAATTTGCAAAAACAAAGTTGAAGGGACATGTTGCTATTTGGTGGAAAGAAGTACAGTTGGATAGAAACAGAAGAGGAAAAGAAAAAATTACAAAATGGGATAGAATGGTGACAAAGTGTAAGAATCAGTTTATACTTGTTGACTATGAGTTGGAACTATTGAAGAGACTACAAAATTTGAGACAAAAGGAGAAATATGTGAAGGAGTAGACTGAAGAATTTCATAAGATGATCATAAGGACTGGACATAGTGAAGTAAGCAAGGAGAAAGTGGCTAGATACATCAATGGACTAAGATTGAACATTCAAGAAGAACTGAGTTTGGTAAGGATGACTACATTGGAAGAAGCATATCAGTTTGCCTTGAAAGTTGAAGAGAAGTTAAATAAAAGGCATGAGTAGAGACAAAGAGGTAGAGGAGTTAAATTTTAGAGAGGAAGAACATTTTTTGGAGGAGAGAGATCTTATGCGGAGCAGAACAAATAGGAGAATACATTCAAGAAGGAAGATACAGATGATAGTGTATACCAGAGAGATGACAGAAGATTCTATCGGAGAGGAAACCCTAATGCATACCATAGTGAAGGAAGAGGATTTGATAAGAGACCATTCAGAGGAACCTGTTTTAAGTGTGGAGGTGAAAGACATAGAGCATTTGAATGTAATCAAGGAAGTACAAGAAAAAAGATAGAGAACAGTGGAAGAGTGACCTATGTTGAAGAAGAACCTATTGGATTACCGAGTTCGGTTGGTAAACCTGAGAAAGGAGAATCACTTGTGATGAGGAGGGCACTATTTCATGTAGAGACAAAAGAAGAGCCACCACAGAGGAAAAGTTTGTTTAGAACTAGATGCAAATCAAGAGGTAAGTGTTGTAAAGTTGTAATTGATAGTGGTAGTTCAGATAACCTAGTTTTAGAGGAGATAGTGACTAAGCTAAAGTTGGAAAGATTGAAACACCCTAAGCCCTATTAGATAACATGGATTCAAGATGATCATAAGGTACTGGTGAGTGAACAATGTTTGGTGAAATTTCATATTGGATCTTACCATGATGAAGTCTTGTGTGATATTATGCCTATGGATGTATGCCATATTTTGTTGGGTAGACCTTGGTAGTATGATAGAAAATCTATACATGATGGGAGAAAGAATACGTATACCATAACATCAAATGGAAAGAGAATTATCTTGATTCATTTGGAAGATGATCCTAAGAGTGAGGTGTGTGGGAATGCTTAAATCTATTTGGTAGATGGAAGAATTTTTTTGGATGGTTTGAGACATGAGAATATGTGTTATGCTTTGATCCCTGAGGAGATTGAAACATTTAAGAAGGAGAATGAAGAATCGCAGCCGGAGGAGATAAAAGAGTTGCTGACAGAGTATGGAGACATTTTATTAGATAATGTACCTGAAGGATTGCCACCTATAAGAAGTATCAGTCATCACATGGATCTTATACCTGGAGCTAGTTTGCCTAATAAAGCAACACATAGGATGACACCGACAAAGAATGAAGAATTGAAAAGATAGATACAAGATTTGTTGAGGAAAGGTTTGATTAGAGAAAGCTTGAGTCCTTGTGTAGTACTCGCAGTATTAGCACCTAAGAAGGATGGAGAATGGAGAATGTGTACGGACTCTAGGGCAATTAACAAAATCACAGTTAAGTATAGATTCCCTTTGCCTAGGATGGATGATATCATGGATTGTTTGAGTGGAGAAAAGCATTTTACAAAGATAGACTTGAAGAGTGGATAAGACCAGATCAGAATCAGAGAAGGAGATGAATAGAAGACTGCTTTTAAGACAAATGAAGGGTTGTATGAGTGGTTAGTGATGCCTTTTGGATTGACAAATGCATCAAGTACTTTCATGAGGTTGATGAATGAAGTCTTGAAGAGATTCTTGGGTAAGTTTGTGATTGTGTATTTGGATGAAATTCTAATTTTTAGTAAGACAAAGGAAGAATATTTGCAACACTTGAAACAAATATTGTAGAGACTGAGAGAAGAGAAATTGTTGATAAACCTTAAGAAGTGTAGCTTCATGAAGGAAGAGTTGGTATATCTAGGATTTGTGATTTTTGCAAAAGGATTGAAGATGGACCCTGAGAAAGTAAAAGCAATTGTTGAATGGCCTACACCTGAGAACATTGGAGAAGTAGATCATTTCATGGATTAGCTAGTTTCTACCAGAAGTTCATTCAAAATTTTAGTTTTGTAACCCTATGACATAGACAATGAGAGGTGACAAAAAGGACTTTAAGTGGACATATGGAGCAGATAAGAGTTTTGAATTATTAAAGCAGAAAGTGACAGAGCAACCTGTTTTGGCATTATTGGATTTCAATAAGGTATTTCAAGTTGATTGTGATGCGAGTGGAAATGCAATAAGAGCAGTGTTAAGTCAAGAAGGTAGACTTATAGCATATTTCAATGAGAAGTTGAATGATGCAAGAAGAAGATATTTAGTTTATGATCAAGATTTTTATGCCACAATTCAAGCCTTGAAGAAGTGGAGACATTACTTATTGCCTAAGGAGTTTGTGTTGTATACAGATCATCAAGCTTTGTAGTACTTGAACAGTCAAGGTAAATTGAATCAACGACATATGAGATGGGCAAAGTTCATGTAGAGTAATACTTTTGTTTTGAAGTATAGGAGTGGAAAATCAAATAAAGTTGTTGATGCATTGAGTAGGAGAAGGAACTTGTTGACAAAGATGAGAGTTGAAGTATTAGATTTTGATGAATTAAAGCATATGTATGAGGGAGACACTTATTTTTTAGAACCTTGGAAAGCATGTAAGGAACCTGTTATGATAGATAGAAGCAAGTGGTTGGACTATTTCATTCAAGAAGATATGTTGTTCAAAGGAAATCAATTGTGCATACCTAGAAGTTCAATGAGAGACAATCTGATAAAGGAGAAGAATAGTGGTGGATTGGCAGGACATTTTGGCATTGATACGACAGTGGCATTGGTGAGTGAAAACTACTCTTGGCCTCAGACCTATAAGGATGTAAGGAAATTTGTTCAGAGTTGCAGAGTTTTTCAAGTTACAAAAGGGAGTAGTCAGAACATTGGATTGTACAAACCTTTGATAGTACCAAAGAGACCTTGAGAAAACATAAGTATGGATTTTGTAGTAGGATTGCCGAAGACACAAAGAGGGCATGATACTATATTTGTGGTAGTAGACATATTTTCAAAGATGACTCATTTCATACCTTGTAAGAAGACACCTGATGCAGTACATGTAGCAGACCTATTTTTTAAAGAGAATGTGAGATTGCATGGATTACTTAAGAGCATAGTTTCAGATAGAGAGACTAAATTTGTTGGTTACTTTTGGAAGAAACTTTGGAAGAAGATGAAGACAGATTTGAAGTTCAGTTCAACATTTCATCCACAGATAGATGGACAGACAAAGGTAGTGAATAGGAGTTTGGGAAATTTGTTGAGATGTTTGGTTGGAGAGAAGGCAGGAGGTTGGGATTTGATTCTTTCACAAGCATAGTTTTCATACAACAATTCAGTGAACAAGAGTACAAGAAGACCACCTTTTGAGATTGTTACCAGAGCAAAACCTAGAGTAGCAGAGTTGAGCGATATCAATATGGAAGAAAAGAGAAGTGTAGAAGCAAAAGAATTTGCAGATCACATGAAGACAATGCATAATCAGGTTAATAAACATCTAGAGGAGATGAACGATAAGTACAAAGAACAAGCATATGAGAAGAGGAGACACAAAGAATTTGAAGTGGGAGATGAAGTGATGGTGTACTTGAGAAAAGAGAGATTTCCATTTGGGACTTATAACAAGTTAAAGATGAAGAAGTTTGGACCTTGTAGGATACTCAACAAATTTGATTCAGGAAATGCATATGAAGTGGAGTCATTAGAGACATTGAGTATATCACCTATTTTCAACATTGCAGACCTTTACCAGTATCATGAAATAGAGTTTAGTGACAACATGAAAGAAGAATTGATGACATAGTTATGACAACAAGTACCAAAATAGATTGAAGACAACTTGGACAATAGAATTACATGAAGCAATAGAGGAAAACAATACAAGGAGTATCTTGTGAAATGGAAAGGTAGATTGACAGAAGATTCATCTTGGATTTCTTAGGCTGAGGTGGACCGGCTTGGTTTTCCTCTAGCCCCATCAAAGTGAGCGACTCGCTTTCAAATCAACCCTGGGTGTATGATGCAGGAGAATCCCTGGTTCACAAGCAATCTTGCATCAACCAAAAATATTTGCATTTCAATTTGTTTCTTTTCATTTTCCCTGTTCAGTTCAGTAAGTTCAATCATAACCAGTTTTATATTTCGGTCTGCATTCTGTTGCAGTTTCATTTCAGACCTTGTGGAGTTGGACTTAGCATCTAGACATGTTCATTTCATTCATTGGGATTCCGCACTTCATTTCATTCATTTGTGGAGGAGTCTTATTCATTTAGGTCTGACCTATTTGTGTATACATGTTACACCTCTTTCTTAGAGCTTGTAACCTTCTTGGGCCAACATGGAGGAATCTAGTGTTTTGGAAATGATATATATATATTGATTTAATAGATCCTTAAGAAGTAGTTCTCGATTGGAGATTTAGATAGATAGTTCAAATTCTTTGCGTAGGAGCTTCACTGCTATATCTTGAGCATATTAAGTAATTGTGAGATCAGGCCTATGAGCCCTAATTGTAAGCCCACATGTTACCAACCAGTTTGTATTTGAATTCTATCATGTATATATATTGAATGATTGGATCTACATTTGTTTCATATCTCTGAGTTGTTTTCCACTGTGTTTACTCTTGCTGCACGGTTTGGACTGTTCTCTGTGAGGACCCTCCTAACCATGGCTACACCAAATCCAAAGGTAATGCACAAATTCCCTCCTCTTCAACTTATAAGCTCAATGAGAATTCAAAATTACCACAAGTAAATACAAGGCTAGGTATAGAAGAATAATAGTAACAAAAAATTGAATAGAAAAAACACACAACTATTGAGAAGCCACAATGAGAAACTAACATTTATGCTCAATTTTGGTTGATTAGTGTTATAATTGACACTACTAATCTATACAATCTATAAAACTCATTTAAAAGTAACTCTTGCTAAAGAATATAAATCTATTTTACACTAAAAGTAAAGTACAATTAGTAAAGAAATCATTGAGAAATGTGAGATTATTGGAGAATAGTGTCATTCTTGGCCCCTTCTTTCTAGGTGGTTATTCAAACTTTACTTTGACAAATGCAAACATGTAGTTCCACATAATTATCCCTTTGTTTTATATTTTGATCCCTCAAGTATCTCTATCTTGAGAAGGATAAGGAGACAGAGGCTCTAAAGGATAGTGCATATGCGACTCTAAAAAATCAAGATGAGGACATACATGTTAATTAAAAATAATTCAATTACATTAAAACTATTATCATTGGTCCAATACTTATCAAAGGTATAGCCACCATACTAAGTGCCAACCTATGTCAACATCCTTGTTCATATACCCACTACTAATTGGTCCATGCATCTCCACACAAATATACTCATATGCTTGCAAGATTTGAATGTGGTACACTAAGGACATTGCTTATCAATTTTTAGGTAAGACATGAAGACGTGAAGCCTGCACTAGTACTTAAAGTGTGATAAAATGGTCTACACATCATGAATGTACATCTAACCAACAACACTTGACACATAAATTCAATCACTCTTCACATACAAGAGAGAGAATAGTGAGAAGGATGAAACAAAAGAAGTGAGAGGAAGTGATAAAGGTAGAGAGGCAAAGAGAGGTAGAGAAATACATACAAAGAGGGAGTATTTTTTTTATATATATTCTCTTTATTTGGTTTTTGTGCATTCCAAAGATGTCGCACTTAGGAGACTAAATTTTAAACATTAAATAATAAATAAAGTTAATTTAAATGGATACACAATCAATCCAAATCTGTCACTTGTATATCAAGACCTTGGTTACACACATATCATTTGCTTAATATCTTGCTAATTCTTGATTACACATATCATTTGCTTAATGTCTTGCCAATTGATCTCATATATTCCATGAATGCGAAAAAAAATGTTAATTGACCTTTCATACCTCTTAAACATAACCATTACACACCAAAATGCAACTGCTAGTTTATTTCATTTCCCTAAATATTTAGGTAAGTTGATGTGTTTTCCCTTACAAGATTACTCGATAAAATCAACTAAAAAAAGTGACCTAAATTTAGCTTATTAAATAAAAAAATTTAAAAGTTAAAGCAGATCACAATTAGATAAAGGTAAACCAAAAACGAAGAAACGAACACAAAACTACCTAAATAGATTTTCCATTAAAGAATGTTCCAGAGAGCGGAGTCTTTTTAACTGGACTCCAAGAGCTAAATCAAAATCGATTAATATCTAGAACTCTCATCGAAAATATATATTTATTTTCATTCTTTCTATTCGGTTGTCTTGCAAAATTTGTTCGTCTTAACAGCACACTTGCAATTCCGAATCAGTGAATTCACAAGGTACAAGGTACTTCGATATTTTTAGGGCTTTACTTCTGTTATTACATAGATTTTACTTCTGGCTTTTTTGACGTTGTTCAAGTGTTGTGATCAGTATGTCGTTGTATGACAGTATGAGATTCGCTTCTGATATTTTAGATTTGTTCGTGAGGCTATTATGGATTTTGTGACAGTTAGGGTTAGGGTTTTCAATATGCAAAAACATGGTTTTTTCTTTTCTTATTTGATAAATTATGTGTAATATTTAGGGGTTAATATTGCCCTGGTGACAGTATTTATTTCGTTAAATTTACATTCGTCTTGTCTGTTTTAATGTGGGATTATATGCAGTTTCAATGATATTCTGTTACTGTGTATTCTTTGAAAGGAGTATACTATAATTACCATGTTACTTGCACTATTTTATTCAATTTTAATGCATTATTAATATTATGTTTCTTTTGTCTGGTATGCAATTTTTTTGATCAAGCTGGATGAATTTCGAGGATTGTATTACTTGAAGTTGTATGCAGTAATTTGTACAATTTCAAACGCTTTATTATCGTTTCCCCTTAAGTAGGGGAGATACCTAGTGAGTTCGATGCAATAGGTCGTCTAGTTTGAAACACTATATTAGTACTTCTCGCTCGCTAGAGCTGTGTCTTATCCAGCAAGCTTGATCATTCGATTTCAAATTCAACTTTGGAAGGGGGATTAGGTATATTGAAATATGGACGCAATATTCACCGAATTCGACTCGGGAAGTCATGTACCGTGTTTAGTAAGTTTGGACACAGAATTTTATTCGATTTTAACCTCTTATTATGTTTTCTTTGGCAAGGGTAGGCCGTATCTAGCGAGTTAGATGCAATATTTTATCCATTCTTAACACTTAGGACGCTTCTTGAGATTTGATCATAGGGCTCCCTTATAAGATTCCACAAGCCATACGTCATGAGAGTTGGTGCTACAGGAAGACGAATTGACTATTAGACCTGATGCCATAAGAACATGAATTTGACTATAAATGTTGCTGGTTTCTTTTTGTAAGTTCAAGAACATGAATATGACATTGAAACTTGTTAAAGCTTTTATCATGACTCATAAAAAGTTGAAAGATGTGATTCTTAATCTCTTAACAGAAATGCAAAAATGTGATTTTGTAGGTTAGATTACTGTTTAATTCTTTCCGTAAACTTTTCATCTGTTTATGTTTCTTAATACTTGTAAACTTGGATTATGCTGAAATGTACGGTGTAATCATTTTGTTTTAACATTTCAAAGGTATTTCTGTTATTAAGTTCGTGCTTTGTTGTGTGTGTGTGTGTGTATAGGGGATTTGAAGTTGGGTGACTCTCTCACGAGTGCACTGTTTTGTGATTACTCTACAATTCCTTACACAATGTATTTTGACACATTTTTTGTTGTTTATTCTTGCTGCAAGGTTCCCAGGGTTTTGGGGCCGATTCCTGCAATGGGGATGCCCTGGGAATAGCGGGATGGGAACAAAACGTCTTGTTGACATCCCCTGCATCCAGACTTCCATAAGAGCCCATCGCCAGGCCATCCCTGAAGATGGTCCCCTAAGGAGGGGCATCCTGGTGCAGCCAGGGGATGTCTACATATTCCTTGAATGTTCAGGTGATGGCAGGATGTTCTCTGACGCCCTTTAGAAGAACAGATCCTGCAACTTTATAAAAATAAATACAATGATAACCAAAAAGCAGCAGAACCTAACCACAAACCTAAAAAGGACTGGGGGCATGAAGGTCGTCCAACCTAGGAAAAACAAAAGAAGATTTGGGTCAGTGTTAAAAGTAATAAAGTTATGGAAATTGGCTACTTCCATAAATGTCCTTGTGGCCTAGAAGGCTTTGGTATAAGCTTGGCTACTGCCCGATGACTCCACTAGGGTGTAATATTTTAGGCTGCACTGGATAGAAAATACAGGTTTCTTTCCTTGTTTATGAAAATTTCAGTGTCTTTTAGTTTCCAGAGTGTTTCTCGAATAAATCTTAAGTAATTTAGTTCCTTTTGTATCTAGGCTCATCGAGACTATCCTGATTCCTAGCATGCTACTAGGGTTACGATCAAATGATCAAGAGTAATTATAGTGGGCTTACTGAAGATGCTTGGAATTTTGACATGTGTACATTGACATTGTAAACCTCTTAGTCGAGTTCCCACAAGGGAATTCCTTGCTTGGGAACATGCCTAAGCTTCTCATTGGTATTTTACAAATTTGCCCATTCAAGATTTTGCTGGAATTGTTGTATTTGCCTTTATTTGTTTGATGAATAATGCCGGACTATCCTGATTCCTGAGCTCACGGAGACTATCCTGATCCCTAGCAATGTTACTAGGGTTACAATCAAATGATTGAGAAAGTAATTATAGTGGGCTTACTGAAGATGATTGGAATTCTGACATATGTACATTGCCACTGCAACTTGTTTGTGAACCTCTTAGTCAAGTTCCCACAAGAGAATAACTTGCCGGGGAACATTATTACAAATTTGTCCATTCAAGAATTTGCTGGAATTGTTGCATCTGCCTTCATTTGTTTGATGAATAATGCTGGAGCCTGGTTCAGACGATAAATGACAACTGGTTTATCATCTTGGAAAACAGCAACTGCAGAAAGAACGCCACAGTTTTCTCAGATTTTGTATGGCATGGTTGACAGTCAGACATTGCACATTGCAGAAGATGATTCTACAAAGTCTAATAGTGGAGTCTTAGTCAACAGTACAATTTTCACTCAAGATGCCGAAGAGGGGTGAAGACACTAGAATTTTCTGTCTTAGATATAAAGTGTTATAAAGCAGTAGATATTTGTATAATTTCAACTTCTTTTACTAGCATTCTTTACATAAATTATGTGTCAATGAGTTTGACTCGTAAAACTACACGGGTGAATCCTGATAGCAATATCACAATTCTTTACATAAATTATAAATAGCAACTTCTTTATCTTTTTACTTT
This sequence comes from Sequoia sempervirens, assembly GCA_007258455.2. Taxonomy (NCBI): domain Eukaryota; kingdom Viridiplantae; phylum Streptophyta; class Pinopsida; order Cupressales; family Cupressaceae; genus Sequoia; species Sequoia sempervirens. The sequence goes on from VDFB02015808.1 coordinate 20,938, forward strand.
TTTGGTAGTTAAATTTTCAAATATATTTTTTTTCATTATTTTATTTGCTGGTACCCCTCCGTCACCAAAATCTGGAAATACTATCTTGCTGGCTTTCACACGAGCAGACAAATATCAGGGGTCAGGGTATGAGTTCACTTGCTGGCTTTCACGTGAGCAGACAAGTACCAGGGGTCAGGTTACGAATTCACAGTTTTATTTACATGAGTGTTATCTCTTCAAAGGGGAAACTAAGTATTTGGCCATTTGGTGGACTCAATCTGAAATCTTGGTATTTAATTAGTGGTCTTGTATAGTGATGTAGATCCACATATTTGCCGTTCATGGATGCACAAATGATAGAGAGCATTTGAAATTTAGAACTATGTACAATTTTAGTCTTCTGATAATTTGCTACTAACAATTTTTGAATGTTTGGAAAGTTGATGATTAATATCTGTGACCTTGGAGTTACATCTCATTTCTCTGGTTCTTTGATATTACTATTTCATAATTATTAGTCAATTCTATTCTTTTGTTTATCAGTTATGGAACCCCAACATTTCCATAAGTTTATCAGGCTCCCCTTTATATTTTGTGTATATGATACGTTATTTTTATTTCCTTCGTTAAAATCAACATCTATATTCAGGTTTAGTTTTATTGCTTTCCTTTAAGAGACATTTATATTTTGGTCTTACCTGTCTAGTGCAGAAAGTTGGCTTCCTTGGGGAAAATGGCTGATGAGGCAAAAGCAAAAGGGAATGCTGCATTTTCTTCAGGAAATTATGAGGAAGCTATTAAACATTTTTCTGAAGCCATAGATCTGGCTCCTAGTAATCATGTTTTGTATTCCAACCGGTCTGCGGCATATGCCTCATTACATAAATATGATGAGGCTCTGCAGGATGCAAGAAAAACTGTTGAAATTAAGGCTGATTGGTCCAAGGGTTACAGCAGACTAGGTGCAGCATATGTTGGTCTTGGAAGATATGATGATGCAATTTCTGCTTACAAAAAAGGCTTGGAGCTTGATCCTAGTAATGAAGGATTGAAATCAGGCCTTGCTGATGCACAGGCATCAAGTCGAACTCGTCCTGCACCTTCACCATTTGGAAACATATTTCAAGGACCAGAGTTGTGGGCAAAACTAACGGCAGATCCAAAAACAAGATTATTTCTGCAACAACCAGATTTTGTCAAGATGATTCAGGATCTTCAGAAGAATCCTAACAATATCAATTTGTACCTTAGCGACCAACGAATGATGCAGGCATTGGGTGTGCTATTGAATGAAAACTTGCGAACTTCACCATCTGATGATGATGCCTCTGAAATAAGTGGTATGGATTCTGAGAGAACTACATCCAAACCACAGCCCAAGCGAGAACCTGAGCGTCATCCAGTACCAGAGCCAGAGCCTGAACCAATGGATATTCCTGAAGAAGAGAAAGAGAAACAAATGCATAAGGAAAATGCTCAGAAGGAAAAAGAAGCTGGAAATGCTGCTTACAAGAAGAAAGATTTCGAGACTGCCATTCATCATTATACAAAAGCAGTGGAGCTTGATGATGAAGATATTTCCTTTCTCACTAACAGAGCAGCTGTTTACTTAGAAATGCAGAAGGTAGGTGTACAGTTGTACTGATGTGCACTTAACTAATTTTTTCTAGATAGGCTTTAGAAATGGAAGGGTAGTTGTGATGATATGTGAACTTATTTTTCTAGATAGGTTGATTTTGATTGAGTGTACTTATTTGCAATCTGGATTAGTTTAAAGCTATGGAGTACAAAGTAGACCACTCTTTCTTTTTCTTGGCCATGATAATGTTTACTAAATGTATCAATAGCTTGTTATTTTATCTTTAGAGGCAGTTTAGCTTTTTTCGGTGGCAGAATAAAGTTCTATATGCAGTGTGCAGGGTTTGTTCTTGCTTGTTCTGTGCAGGGTTTGTTCTTGCATGTTTTACATCTACCTTTCATACACAGATAAGGTGGAACATGTTTGGCTTTATGTGTGGTAAATATTCACTGGATTAATGCTGGAAGAAGCCACTGTTTTTGTAGTGATTCAGAAATAAAATTTCAATGGGATAAAGGAACGTAGAAGCCAAGACTTATCTGATGAGCTTTTATCTGATGAGCTTTTAAATGAGTTTATTTTACGAAAACTTGCATTGAATGGTCAAGGGAAATGAATATTTTTAGTAAAACTTTTTGGATGTGATGTTATACCATTGGCACATAATGCAGGCCTCTTTTATGGTGGGTTTTATTAGAAGCCTTAATGCTCGCCATGCCAAGTCTTTGGTCCTTTAGGAGTCTTTCATTCAAGCTTCTTTTTGGGCTGAACTATAATTTTTGTGAATGTTTTATACCTGTTTTTGTAATAATACCTAATAAGTTATGATGTAATCCCAGCTTTGTGCTTGCCTAAGGTTCTTCACTAGATTATGAAAATAAAATTATAAACATAAAGGTCAATGTGTATAAGTTCAAGTAGAGTTAGCCTTCTCTTTCTTGTATGGACTCCTTGTGGGAACAGGAGGTCCTTTTCACTCTTACCTTTTGAATTTTGTGCAATACTTTTATCCTCAACCATATGAACAGAGCTGGGGAGCAGGCTCAGCTCCTGCCAATTCACCTTCAACTATATGAACAGAGCTGGGGAGCAGGCTCAGCTCCTGCCAATCCACAAGTGCACATAGCAATAAAGCTGTTATTTGAAAAAATGTTTTCAAGGATAAGTTTAGTTTGTACAAGCTAATTATATTGTGGTGCATCTGTTCCATTAGTCTAATCTATAATGAGTATGGGTATAGTAGGTCTGAAACATGAAAGCAAGGAAGCTGCATATGAGAATGTTTGAGTCCACAAGTGCAAATACTATTAAAGGTGTTATTTGAAAAAATGTTTTCAAGGATAAGTTTAGTTTGTACATGCTAATTATATTGTGGTGCAACCATTCCATTAGTATAATCTATATTGAGTATGGGTAAAGTAGGTCTGAAACATAAAAGCAAAGAAGCTGCATGTGAGAATGTTTGAGTAGGCCTGAAAGGTTTGTTTAGTTAGAGGGGAACAACTCCATTGGCAATTGAAGTATGATCATCAGATTGATGAAAAAGTGATTCGGTTGTTCATTGCAATTGAGATGTTGAGTAGTTTATTGTCAGTCTATAATCAAACTTGAAAGGGGTAAATTTGGAAGTCACTGTTGCAGATAGTAAAATTCTATATGTAATGTAGTGATGGTGTGTAGCACTCCTAGAAACCAATGGCCCTGCAGATGATAGTGTGTTTGATGCATATATGTGAAGGACAGATGCTTCTCAAGAGTGGGTCAGCAGAGATTTCAGTAGATGAGATTGAAGGAATTAATCATTTATAATGCTCTGTATTGTATGGGAACTTGGAACTCTCTTGAAATTTTGTTATGTTTTTCATTCCATTCCGAATCTTATGTTCTTAATAATTTGTTTGTTGCTCATGTAGTATGAGGAATGCATCAAAGACTGTGATAAGGCTGTTGAACGAGGTAGAGAACTACGATCAGATTATAAAATGGTTGCTCGGGCATTGACTAGAAAAGGAACTGCCTATGTTAAGATGGCTAAATGTGCTAAAGACTTTGATCCGGCAATTGAGTGTTTCCAGAAAGCACTTACAGAACATCGCAATCCAGATACATTGAAAAAGCTAAATGATGCTGAGAAGGCAAAGAAGGATTTGGAGCAAGAGGAATATTTTGATCCTAAGCTGGCAGATGAAGAGAGGGAAAAAGGTAGGTCTCTCTTCCTTGTACTTTCTATAGTATACTGGTGTACTCTTGAGTTCCTGTGACCTTCTTTTGGTCATTTGTGTACATTAATATAATTTCTTTCTTTTCTGTAGTGTGTATTTAAGAATATAAATTTCTGTATAATTTTTTATTTTATTTTATGAAAAAATTCTGTTAGGGGGTTTGAAATTTGCCTAATGAATAATGGAAAACTTAATCAAAACTAGCTATTTTATGATTCTCAGCATCATATGCAAGATGGTGGAACACATTTTCCTGTGTTATTAATGGAAATGGGAGAAACTGGAAATTAATTACTTAATGCCACAGGGATTTATTCTATAGCCTGTGTTAATTCATGATGAGCTTATGTGATAACTGTAGAATGACTGCAACATGATAGCAATATTCCTAGAGATTGGTTCTTTATTGGCAATAAGAGACTAAAAATATTGTTGTTCGGGATGTGACTGGTTGGTCACGTATGTTATATTTGAATGTCTTTTCTCAAGATTTAACTGCCATAAGGTGTTCCTAGAATCTACACGGTGTGGTAAATCATGATAAGCCTCATATCAGTTACTATGTATGTCATATAGAGTTCTGTCAACCAATGCTGTTAAAAATTAAGTTCTGAGGTTGTTGCTAGATTTTATATTGCACACAGTCAAAAAAACCGTTTATTGCAGGCAATGAATACTTCAAGAAACAGCAGTATCCTGAAGCTATAAAGCACTATACTGAAGCTCTAAGAAGAAATCCTAATGACCCAAGGGTAAGCTATTACAGCTCTTCTGTTGTTTTCAAGGTTCACTCTGATTAAGAAACTTTTCTAATTGACTTGTGGCCGGAATTTTAAAATGAAGGTTTATAGTAACAGAGCAGCTTGTTACACAAAGCTTGGAGCTTTGCCAGAAGGATTAAAAGATGCAAACAAATGTATCGAATTGGATCCAACTTTTACAAAAGGTTATTCAAGGAAAGGTGCAATCCAGGAGTTCATGAAAGAATATGACAAAGCCTTGGAAACTTATCAGGTGTGCCCTATGCTGTCCAATTCTTTATATGCTAACTGGGAGCTTTTGGGATTTTTTTTTATTGTCTCTTGTGCTTCTTAGAGGTGTAATTACTTTTGTCAAATTGAGTGTCGATCACAACTCTTTCTTTTCTTTTGGGTAACAGGAAGGTCTCAAAAAGGATGAAAATAACCAGGAATTACTGGATGGTATCAGAAGGTACGATGAATGATTTAAGATAGAGGCCTCAGAAAACCATTGTTATTAAAGTATATAAGCACCGTGGAGTTTTTTAGTTTGGTAAATGCAGTGCACAAATTCTTTTATGAGACAGTTGTGCTCAGTTCCTGTGTGTGCTTTGTGCAGATGTGTTCAGCAAATTAATAAGACAAACAGGGGTGACCTAAGTCCCGAGGAATTGAAGGAGAGACAGGTTATTTAACAGTTCTTCTTTTAGAATTGTAATGCATTTTTATTTTATATTACACTTGAACACTTTGGTGCAACACAGTGGAGAAAAAGTTATTGTTTCTTATGGTGCCTGGTAAGGTATATTGCAATGGTTGGATTGATGTGCAATGCAGTTAAATAATTGGTTAATAGGTATGTCTAATTTTCATTTTCAGGCAAAAGCAATGCAAGATCCGGAAATTCAAAATATCCTTACAGATCCCATCATGAGACAGGTACCGTAAAATTATTCGTTAGTGTTAAAATGATGAGTTGACTGGGTTGGGTTGAGTGTTTATATCTAGACATATTTTGGGAAGTTCATAGCTGGTTTGTTACTTCTGTTATGTATTTAAGCTAAATGCTGTTTTGATATTCAATGTGCATGTAAGAGATATACTATTGAATTTCTGAGATCTAACATTATTATTGATAAATATATGTATTTTCACAGATACTTGTAGATTTCCAAGAGAATCCAGGGGCAGCACAGAATCATTTGAAGAATCCTGATGTAATGCATAAGATTCAGAAGCTTGTCAGTGCAGGCATTGTGCAAGTAAGATGATGATGGATCATTTGATTGTGCAGGAGTTTATTATATGCAGAATTCAGTGAGGGCACATGGTTTTTTAGTCTGATTTTATGAGTGTTTCAGCCCAATTTGCACGGAACTGAGTTCAGTTTTTATTTAGTTCCTGGAAACTTTTGAGACTAATCATTGTTAATTCTGTGGTGGCAAACTTTATCCTCAAAGATGTAGGAATGCAGGTGGTTGATTTTATTCGGTTTTGTTGATAACGCATTGCATCGTTGTATTCCTTTTTTGCACTAGAAAGACTAATTATGTAACAGTAGACGATCCTGGTGCAATTGGTCAGGATTGTTTATAATTTTAACATTTCAAAATTTCATAATATGATTCTAGTTTGTTCATTAGTTCACTATTGCTTATAAAAGGGTTCTGTCTGGGTAACTATTATATATTTAGCAGCTCAGAGGAATAGGATTGTTGCTTGAGTTTTAGTTTTATACTTCTAATCTAGGAAGACACTGTGTTGACAGCTCATTTACTACTCCTATATCCATAATGTATATGTTTCCTCGTTGAATTGAGATTTTTTCAAACTAATACAAAGAACTTTTATGTTATTCTAAAATCCCATTCCCACTGATTTGAGACGATGAAATAAAATATATTTGGTTTTTAGCCTTTGGGCCTTCAATTCTTTGGAGAATTTCCGTCAGTGATATATTTCTACGGTTGTGTTGACATGAAGTAAATACGGTGCCTAGTTTTTAGTTTTGGGCAGTTCCAGTGTAGTTCAGTGATATCATGAAATGTTGAATAATTTGTGGCTAGGAGTGTTTTTCTAGAATCGAAAGGAGTCTAGAGTTCATTTCAGTATCTAAGAGGACAAATAACACGAGAAAGGCCAAGACATTCCAAATTTGAATTGTCTTTTTCCAACGAGTAATTGTTTACAAAATGTTTGAACAATATTTTGAACATCCTGATCTATAAATAGGCATAGACAGTGGTTGAATTGTGTAAATATGAATTGGTGTTCTGAGGTCGGGCAATGTAATTTCTGAGTCTTCAGTTGAAAGAATTGCTCACACGGTTTTGCTAGATCAATCCCTTAATATGTTTGACCTGAAGGATTCATATTAATGTATGTGAAATACGAAATAATCTCTTATTTAAAAAAAATAGTGGAGTAGAGTTTACAAATATCTGAAGGGCAAACAGAATGACCAATCATTACAAAATATTTCCCAAGAGTACAATATAAACAAATATGACGATCAGTACAAGATCAGCTCAAAGTTCAAAAATATCCATACGTAGTAATTGAAGTAGCAGTAATATCAATGTTCTCTTTATCTTTGTTTTTATTAGCAGCACCACCAGCACTTTTACCTGTAATTTTGTGTTTTTATTTAAATAGTTTGTGATAATCTATTAATGTTTTTTGTTTAGATTTTCTCGCATATGTGCTAGCTTGTAAGAAACGAGGTTAACTGTGACTTGTTGATAAGTCAGTATTGTTCTCGCTGCATCAATAATTTTTTTATTGTTACTTTAAGCTAAAGAAACCAAAGCACCTCTGTAGATCGAACAATTAGTGACTTTGCTTATAAAGTCTAAAAAAAATTAACGATCGATTAATATATATAATAAAATGATTAAACACAGCTTTCTACCAAAAATTTGACTCAATCTGCCTACTATTGCTCAAACAAAAAAGTACATGAATATGTTAAAGTTTCCATCTTGAAAAGAACCTCTAACAAGAAGAATTTTACATAAAAATTATTGTAGCATGCAGTTATTGGATTTGATTGTATAAATTTTTCTTTTTCTCAACATTTAGGATCAAATTACATGATCCATCATTAAGAAGATAGAAGATGAAAATTATTTGAAAATACAATATGATTTATTTGTTCACAGGGCTTGTGAGTTTAATTTTCAGGGGGATTGAAGTACACATTAAAGATATTTTTAGAAAGCATATGGTGAACATTTTGAGTGTTATCACAAGTTAAGTTGTGAGAAAAAGCTAAGAAAAATTATATCGAAGACCAAATAAACTTCTTTTCGAAATGAGTCAAGAGAATTGGATAGTGTATTTAAAATGAAATAAAATTAAAAGTTAAAATTGTGTCTTTTTATCATAAATGTTTGTCCCAATGAATTGAGAATTTTAAATAGTATAGTTAAAATATAAAATTGGAGGTTTAAAATTGATTGTCTTTTATCATACTTGTTTTCCAAAACAATTAAATATAATTGAATAATAATATATGTTTTTAATTTTATTTTTTTTGAAGTTCACAATTGATTGTCTTTTGAAGTATTTTAAGAGGCATTTCATTATCTTTTGATGATTTGACCAAAGGCTTTGGTTATTAATTGATTCAATTTAAAGAATGACATAAATAAAAAAGGGTATAAATGATTACTTTTGATATCATAAACATTTTAATTTATAACAATTTATAAGATCTTTTCATGTCTTCTAAAATGATAGAATAACAATAACAATACCATCGGTAAGGAAATTGTGAAATTCTCCTCCAAAAAATTAACTAAAGTAAAACCATCCATTTAAACTTTCTTTTTGAGTCATTTCAAAAATTCCAAAAAAAAAAATGTCAACTAAATTAATATCACTTGAACTTCCCTTTTAAAGTAATCAATATATCTAACAAAAAAATATGAATTTTAGAGTTTCCAAAAATAATATCAACTAAATACATCATCCATTTAAGTTATACTTTTTTAATTATGTCTAACAAGAATTTTTCCATCAAATGTAAGTTATGAAATCCATTTAAATAAAAATAAACAATCCAAAACCATCCACTTAGGTTTCACTTTGAAATAACCCTTATCATTTCAAACAAGAATATGTGAATATGTGAATTGTACATTTGAGTTTCCAAAAAGAACATCAACTAAATTAACACCATCCATCTAGGTTTTGCTTTTCTTATGGTATACCTTTAAAATATTATTCATAAGTTTTGAATTTCATGTAAACAAAAATAAATTAAACCAAAATCACCCACTTAGATTTCGCTTTGAATTAGCCCTTATCATTCCTAACAAGAATATGTGAATTTTTTAGAGCTGTAAAAAAGAATATCGACTAAATCAATACCAATTATTCAAGCTTCCATTTGAAATAGCCCTTGAAAATATTATTTCTAGCATAGAATTTTCAAGGCTCATTGCCATTAAGAGATTTAAGGATCAATTGTGCTTTTCTTCCCTTTTTTTCTATGAAATTTAAGGATTTCATGCACATTTGTTCTACTTTTTTTTATTGAACCAATTCATAATGCAATTTCAAATGAGAAAAGTATAGGAGTCACGAAGAAAAATAACAAATTGAGAAGGAAGAAAGTACCTTAGTGATTTATTTGGAAATTTCTAACAAACAAAAAGGGACAAATATTTTTTGAACACTTTGTTCATAATCTAAGTCCATGTATTTTTTGAAGTAAATGCCATAATAAAAGATATTTTAAGGTATTTTACTTGTCTATTAAAGCCACTTCACTCCTAGCTCTTTACTAACCGGTCAATTAGGAGGGCAGATTTTCTAATTTAAGATTTTTAATTTTTCAATTTAGAATCACAAATAGGTGAATCTTAATCATCTTTTTCAGGACTGAAAATAATATAATATCAACAAAAAATTAATATTTATTCCAACTATCATAATTTGATAGAACTAATTTTTTTAAAGGAATCAAAAAAATGCCTCAAGATAGTATCTAGAGTTTCAACAACAATCATAAAAAAAAGAAGACAAGTGGGCACCATTATCTAATAGATTTATGTAAGGGAAAAGGAGAAGGGTAAACCCTATTAACTCACTTGAGTGGGACACTTTACAAAATATATTTTAAAATCAAGGGCACTCGTTACATTGATGGTAAAGTGTCACTCAATTATGTCATACATATTTCAAAATCAACTAATAATAAAAAAATTAGAATATAAGAACTAATGAAAGGAGAGCCCTATCACTATTTAAGTAGTCATCATGATTTTTTTATATGATACATTTAACAAGGTTATTGGCCTCCAAATTATAATTTGAAGTGCTGTCACCATTTTAAGAGAATTTAATTATACCTCTATTTAATTTCATGTTTTAGAGTGTCAATGTAAATAATTTTTGATATAACCATAATAACCACATAGCAAGTCATTCCTTGTTAATAGAATTCAATAGATATATCATCAACACCAAGAGACTTATCATTATTAAGAGAGTTAATAGAACCCAACTAATTTTAGGGGGAGGTTCCTCTATTTTCAAGTTCATACATCTAATCATCTTACAAGACAATATTTTTAATAATATTTTTATTTTGAGAGATCACAAGAGATTCCTCTTTACAAGTGAACACATCTTTAAAAAATTATAATTTTTTTTATAATTTGAGTTTATTCATTCACTAATTCATCATTAATTCTTATTCAATAAATCTTATCTATAGTGCACTTCACTCTTAATAAATTAAAGAAGAATTTAAAACCTTTATCGCCTAACTTTGGCTAATTCAATTTGGACTTTGTTTTTATCCCTTTGGAAACAATATCACATCTCAATTTATGTTTTAGATTAGTAGCTCCGCTTTGGAGAAAATGATGACAAGGATCACATTGAAGGTCTTCAATAGCTAAGAAATTCTCTTGAATGTTCCTAAAAAGGTTATATTTTTATTTATCTTCACCAAAAAACCTTAAATGGATTTTGGAATAGAGTTAGACTAAATTGAATATTAGATTTCTCCTTGATAAATATTTTAGAGGTTTTGAATGCCATTTATATGAGGTCTATCTTTCAAAAAAGAGAGAATAAGCTTAAACAATCCATAAAAAGTGATTTTTTTTTTCAATAGGATGGTGTGATAAAAAAGAGAGAATGGGAGAATATTGACAATATTATTACCAACACAAGAAGAAATTTTGGAGTTGATCCCTCAAACCCACAACTCTTGAGAATCACTTGCAATCAAACACTTATCTCACATAAAGAGAAAATCCAAACTATGGAGGCTAAACATAAATTAATCCAAAAAGATGAATCATATTGTATTGAATGAATAATAATGATATAATGAATCCTTACAAAGGAAAACAAAAATCTAAAAAAAATCCCTAAGGAAACCCTAGGTGAGGATGCGACTAGATCATGACATGTGTCAACATCATATGACTTGAGACATAAAAAGAAACATGACCTAAGTAAGCTTAAGCACTAGAGTATTAGATTACTCTAACAATATTTTCAAACAATCTCTTATACAATTAGAATCTGTTAAGCCTAGAGAAGACTTACACTCTTTTTGGGTCACATTGTTTCACAAAAACCAAATCCTTCTATTTTCTTCTTTATTGTTGGAATATGAAGTCAATTTTATTTTATTCCAACAATGACAAATAATTGACATAGAGTACCATGATAACCTGCTTAGGTATGCGCTCGGTGTAGTCAAAGGCTTGATAGGGGGTTGTAGGGGGCTGTCGTAGCCCTCCTGCACACCGAAGGCATTTTTTGGCATAGTTAGATTTTTTTGGGACTTACTATTTATAATAATTTTGACACACGTTCAACATGTAGTTGCATTAGTCATACTTTCTATTTTTAAAAAGGTTTGTTCGAAAAAGATTTTGCAACTCAGATGTCATATGTTATGCAAAGTCATTTTTTCTATATACATTTGGAAGATTGTTGTAATTGTGAATTTTATTCTTGAGAAATAGAAATACAAAAGATCTTTGCCCATGGTTTTTTTAGTATAATTTTAGTAGGTTTTTCCACGCAAATCTGTGTTTATTATTTATTGATTTTCTCTACTTATATTTGCACTAAATTTTTTATAATATTTACAACCTCCAATTGGATCAATCAAATTGATTCCACCCCTCTAAAGTTAGCTCAAAAGAACAACTCATCCCCATTCCACTTAAATTTATTACCTCCTTTGTTAGTTTTATTTTCAACCATATTAAGGTTTCCTTCCATAACTCAAAGAACTATAGACAAATTAGAGTAGATACTTTTCTTTAAATTTGACATTTCTTTATATCATTATAGGCTTTAATAGAGCATAAACCCTTATTTTTTAATATTAATAAATAGAATAACCTAAGAAGTCCTAGAGGATTTCCACAATATAATTGGCATGTTGATTGTTTAACAAAACAATTAAACCCTTTCTCCCTTTATTATGAATAAGTAGACAAGAGCTCTCAACTAAATATATTTGAGAGCATATTTTAGGGAGAATCCTACAAAATTATTTTTACTTAAGAAAAGAACATTCAAATCTAATGCAGTCAAGATTAGGGGGTTTTATCGAACTACCCAATCTTGCAACCTTAACATCTCATCCAATCCACATTCTTGCACATTTATTAAGGACAACATATATTTTGTAACAAAATATGAAACATATCTTTATTATCACTTTCATATGTACATCCACACAACAAAATTCCTCAAGAACAATTACATATAGTGAGAATTTCAACAAGAAATAAAATTCATAAATTTTACAAGGTTTCTAGGCACTTCATGCCTTCAAATCTTCAAAGTCTTATGCCTTCAAATTTCTTGGCTTCACTCCTCTTTGTAATCTGATTTTTCCCTTCATCCTACAACTCTCATGGCTGTCTTGAGCACATAAAACACACCTGCAACTTTCTTCTCTTCTTCTATTTCTCTCCTCTTGGAAAACTAGTTTCTCACATTTTCCTTCATGCAATCCTCTAGAGCAACCTACAAATTCTTTCCTCAAACTTGCTGCTTCTGATTTTTTCCCCTTGACACCATTAAAGGTTGTATTTATAGAGATTCTCAACTATTTGAAACACCAAAAAGTGGTTTCCAAATGCTCTCTTTCGTTGACCCTTAAAATTCCTGCAGAAAATAAAATAAAACATAATTTGTTACTTCCAAAAATGCCATCCAAAGTTGTTGTACCATATCAAACATCTTGATACTATATATTCATTAAAAAAATGGATAAAATCAATAACCAAATCGTGCTCATTCACCACATATTGGAAATTGAAGTCATTAATTTGTTTTCCAAAAATTACTAGTTTTTTTTCTCCATTTTAGGAACCAAAACTGAAAGAATAAGACCAAAATGGAATGCCAAGAGTCACTTGTCTTATGCACACTTCCCTAAGTTTTTCCTTCAAAATCCCCTTCCATCATGGTAAATAGACCATTTCAACCCCTAGAACCTTGAAATTTTGCAATTTTGCAAATCACATTAAACACCTTGCTTGACCTTGATGTATAAAATGGAAATAAAGTCCTCACAAATAAATAATCATATACTTACAACACTTCAAAAAATTCTCTTGAAGCTCAAACCTACACCAAAAAATGCAAAATACTAAACATGAAAAGAAAATATATTTTTGGTGGTGCAAGATTGCTTTTGAGCCTCGATGCTCCTGCATCAGACACACTGGATAAGAAGTTTGTGAGCATGAATCACAAAATGGAGTTGAGTGGTCGAACCATACTTTCAAATACTAAACTATTTGCAACATATTTAAATGCTTTCATAGGTACCATAATTTTTTCTTTTCTTTCTGAACTCCTTTTCTAACACATCCTTGGAACTCTTCCTATCTTCCTTCGTAGAATGTGTTTACCAATCCCTCTTTCACTTATGGAATTTTTTCCACCATATATGAAAATCCTCCACCAAATATACTTTCCTCTCTCTTCTCTTCTCTTATGGGATTCAACCCACTACAATCTATCCTCCACCAATATTCATCTACACCATCCCCTACAATACTTGCATACAAATTAGCAATATCATGGAAATTAAATATTTCCAATTGAACTTCCTCTTGACAATCCATTACATTTATTTCCATCCTTTCATAAATCTCTTCTTCCACTTTCATCATCTCACTTGCACACAAATCAACATCATCTTCATCATCATAAAAATGAAAAATATTAAACATTACCTTTGTTTTCACATTTTCTTCTACTGCTGCAACATCTTCTCCATTCATATCCTCATTCATAAAAACCCCATACCTTCACTAAGACATGCCACTACTGCAATATCATCCACTTCCATGCCTTCCAAAAGACATGCTTCAACTGTGATATTATTCTTTCCTTTTCATCTTCCTCTACAATGTTTTCGTCTCAATTCTATCTATTGGAATCTTCGCTTCATCTTCTCTTCTACCTACAAATGAAATAGTATTAGAAAAATTATAGGATTCAACTTTTCCCATCTTTTCTTGTTCTTTCTTCTTTCCTTTCATAATACTTTCCTCCAAGATATCTAACCTCTTAGATATTTCTGCACACTTATTTCAAATAACCCAATTCTCTTCCTCTAAAATTCTTTCTCTCCTCTCAATAAAATAATTTTTTACAGCCCTACCCAAGGCCAACCTCATACTCTTCTTCCTTGACATTTCTACAAACACTTGCAACCCACTCACAATTTGCAATAAAACTTACACAAAACACAACTATCCTCTACCCAACAAAGATTCTGAAAGATATACCTCTCAAAACCTCCTCTACCCACTTTCACACAGTGGAGGAAGTTTGTACACCAACCTAGCCTTATCTCTATTGGAGGACAACCCTAAATAATTACACAAAACAAATCCTCATAAATCATCAAACCCTAGCTCTTTGCATTTAAAACTTGTAACAAAATATTATTGAGTTCTTCTTTTGCACAACATAGAAAAATACCTCAAATCTAAAATCCTTTTCCTCACACATATTCCAGCATCATACCTGCTCTGATACCATTTTATGTAGTCAAGTTAGGGGGTCTTATCAAACTACCCAATTTTATAGCCTTAACATCTCATCCAACCCACATTCTTGCACATATATCAAGGACAACATATATTTTGTAACAAAATATGAAACATATTTTTATTATCACTTTCATATTTACATCCAAACAAAAAAATTCCTCACTTGAAAAATTATATAGTGAGGATTTAAATAAGAAATAAAATTAAGAAATTTTACAAGGTTTGTAGGCATTTCATGCCTTCAAATCTTCAAATTCTTTTTCCTTCAACTTTCTTGGCTTCACTCCTCTTTGTAATCTTATTTTTCCCTTCATCCTACAACTCTTATGGATACCTTGAACACATAAAACACAACCACAAATTTCTTTTTCTCTTCTTCTATTCCTCTCCTCTTGGAAAACTAAATTTTCACACTTTTCTTCATGTAATCCTCTAGATCAACCTACAAATTCTTTCCTTAAACTTGCTGCTTTTGATTGCTACCTCTTGACACCATTAAAGGTTGTATTTATAGAGAGTTTAAACTATTTGAAACACCAAAAAGTGGTTTCCAAAATTTCTCTTTCGTTGACCCTTAAAATTCTTGCAGAAAATAAAATAAAACATAGTTCATTACTTGCAAAAGTGCCATCCAAATTTGTACCATGTCAAACATACTTTTTTCTCCATTTAGGAACCAAAATTGAAAGAATAAGACCAAAATGGAATTCCAAGAGTCACTTGTCTTATGCACACTTCCCTAGACATCCAAATTGAGAAAATCAATTAATTTTCCTTCAAAATCCCCTTCCACCATGGTAAATGGACCATTTCAACCCCTAGAACCTTGAAATTATGCAATTTCTCAAATCACATTAAACACCTTGCTTGACCTTGATGTATGGAATGGAAATAAAGTACTCACAAATAAATAATCATATCCTTACAACACTTCAAAATATGCTCTTGAAGCTCAAACCTACACCAAAAAATGCAAAATGTTGAACATGTTTTTTTTTTTTTTGGTGATGCAAGATTGTTTGTGAGCCTAGATGCTCCTGCATCAAAATCTATTATAAATCTACAAAAAATGTAACAACAAATATTTTATCATGGGCTTTCGAACCCCTCACATTCCAACTAGTAATCTCCATTAACACAAAAGAGGAAGGAGGATCCCAATGAAGGGGAAAGCCCCTCCAACACAAAATTTTAAATCTAGGTAAAAGTTTAACCCCTCTTTATCCCATCATTTACATAGGAAAGAGTAGATAAATCTTTTGATTCTTCCTCTTTGCATTCCATAGGATGAGGTCCATCATTTAACATAAAGCCCTTGAATGTATCTAGGTCTCTTACTTGATCCTTTGGAAACTTTATTCTCTATCACATTAGGGGAACTCTATTTAGTAATCAAAATAAAAGGCTCATGGCTATTTTTCTATTCAAATAATCTTCATTCAAACAAGTTTTACTACATCATATAGACTGCCATATATAATTTTAAATGTTTTAAGATACATAGTATAATTATTATTACCTCATATTCGATATTACCTTAGTTTTTAGTTTTTTCAACAAATGGAACTACAACTAAGGGGATTTCAATCTTACCCTCACTTGAACTAGCTACTCTGCTACGTTCTTATTCTTAGCTAGGATTTTTTAACGTTGTAAATTAGGATAGATTATTTTAACATGTCTAATTTTCTTTCAAAAGAGAACATCAACCAAGACCACCCAATTCATTTATTTTATAGGTGACTAACTTTTCATGTAGTGATAATTCAATAGAATTCATTTTTTTTGAATAATTCAATTATATCAAAACACTAACATTCATGTGGAGAAGGGGAGATTTATTATCCTCAATCTTTATCACCTCCCCCAAAGGCTTGAGAAATCAAGACAAAAGGAACAAAAAAATGTGTAGGCATATTGCAAAATTTAATCCCCCTAATAGAAGAGTGAAAAATAACCTCCTCCATATGGACAACAAGGACTTGAGGTAGAGCCTTAAAAATTAAAATTTCAATATCCTACAAATTCTTGGTGATAACCCTCTTTTGTATACTATTGCTCTTAAAATAGATAAAAAAATTATGCACATCTTAACATACAAAGTCATTTCTATCCCCCAAACAAATACTATATAGCCATTAATGAACTTACATGAAGAAATAAAATCATTTCAAAGCCTATATTCTTAGTTTTTATTTTTTTTGCATAACATTGTTAGGTATAATTTTCAAGGCAATATGCATGTTACCTTAACTAGAGCTTTCTTTCTTGAACTCTCCATCCTCGATAAAAGTAGCTCCTTCAAGAAAGGTAATATTTTCATCAAACACCAATATGTTTTGGTAAGACTTAACACCTCCATATTTCCCATTTTTGGTAGCAATCTCACTCACACCATCATAGGGATGGGATCCCTAAAAATAATGTACCATTTCCTTTGTAGAACCCCTTAGGAAGAATGCTCAAAATCCCATGGAGAGACTACACCTATGAACTAAAGAAAAAGAATCACAAGGATTAACTCGACCAAAATTTTCAATATAAAAAAATAAGCATATAAACCAAGGAAAATAATTGAGAAACCTAAGGAAGAAGAATCATGAGCTATGATAGCAACTCTCTTCTTCCTCACTTTTTTCATGTTTATGAAATAAAATTTTCAAAAAGGACATGCCATATAACACTTTTAGAGGTGGAACACCAAGTGTTGATGTTGAGATTAAAGCTTTTGGCCAATGAATGAGTATCTAAACCTTAATAGACAAATTATATTCTTGCATAGAAATAGAGCTTGCTAATACATTTGGTTAAAAAATTAGACCTGCACTTTGTTGGGTGAAAATTATGTAATCAACTTTCGACAGATTACACAACTTGGACTTCAGCCACAGCTATGTGAGATATGAATCTCTCCTCTCGGAAAGGGGAGGCACCCTTCTTACTGCTAAGAGAAACAAAAGTAAATCACAAAAAGTAATTACACAATGTACACGAAATTCACGGAGTGGGGGGGGTGTGTTACATTCATCCTTCTCTCTTTTTTCAGAGAAGATGTTTACAATGCTTCACGTGTTGGAAGTTCCAAATTCTTGATAACTGAAACGAACAACTAGCAGTAATGCCAATATCTCTATCTCGTCAAAGCGAAGCGTAGAGATACCAGAAGAAATTAACAACAAACAAATAAAATAAAAGGGAAAGCTCACGAAGGCACAAAGTCGTTCCGTAGCTTTATCAATGTTGGATCTGCATAAACGTACCGTTTGCTACGTTAGAAGCACAAAGTCTTCTTAGACGCAACAATTCTTCAAACAGCATGAACGATTACAAGCACAAAGTCTTGTAGATCATCCAACAAGAGTGTCAATAGCACGAACGATTACAAGCACAAAGTCTTGTAGATCCTTCGACAAAGTATCCAAGAGAATGAATAATTATAAGCACAAAGTCTTATAGATTATCCAACAAGAACATGCAAGAGTATAAATGATTATAAGCGCAAAGTCTTATAGATCACTCAACCAATGATAAACAAAATAACAATGCAATCTAAATAATAGATGTAACACAAAGTTTACATCAACCACTTAGAGTCTTTCAGATTCCTCGAACTAATCACTACCAAATCAAATCAACTTACAAAAGTATTGAATCCAACGCAAAGTCTGGCTTGCAATCCTTTTCTTTATTGATTGAATCTCATTCACAAAGTATGAACGCAAAGTTTCACAAGTTTGCTTACAAAAGGGCAGCACTTCGTTGCAAAAGGCTAAAAGATAATATTACAATGAAAATCCCTCACCTTATATAGAAAGAGGGATGAGCAAAAGAAGGAAAGAGATTGAGAAAATCAGGGAGAGTTAGGTGAGCGATTTTAGGAGATCTCACCTAACTTTGACCAAAGTCAAAGTGTAATTTGTTTTGAAAATATTACATCTTTTGACTGGTGTAATTACAATTTACAAAATGACATTCGAAAATGTCGAGAAATATTTACAAGATGCATAAAGGGATGCACTGGAAATGTCTAACACTGGAGAATAGGGGGCCGCTTCACGTCTCTTTGCATTGGGCGCGAAAGTCTTCAAATTTCCTCCTAGTCTCCTGCACGAACTTCTCATCTGGACCAATGGTGTAATCCACAATGGTGTGAATTCTCGTGATCGATCTCATGGCAGATGAGTGAACCTTTTTGCACCTGTCAAGATGCGTCTTCAGGTTGTCCAATGTGAGCCTTGTATCACAAATGATGTTCAGCGAAGCTTCTGAGAAGTCTGAACTGTCGATCAAATTCGTGATGGCTTCCTTGAAGATCAGGGATATTTCTGCGGCCGGTAGGAAGATACGATTGTCCTCAAGAAGTTGACCAGGCAACTCTCTGATTCTTTTGTCAAGAATGTTGCGATGCCCGTCGACATCTTCCTGTACTTGGTGAAGATCTTCAATGAGAGATTGAACCACTTGAATCCTGTGTTTTAGTGATTCTTTTACCTCTACAAACTTTTCTTTGTCGAGAATTACCCCAACCTCCACCAATTTGCTGAGCTTTACTGTTTCATTTCCGACCATGACAACAGGCATTTTTCCATGTCTTTCGCTCACAGGAAAGTCATCTTTTTCTTTATCAAGCTCTGTGGTGAGCTTGGCCAACATGGTGGTTTTCTCATCCGCAGCCAAAATTATCTGAGATCCGTGTTCGATGATCTTTTCAACAAAGTCATACAACACCCTGCCTTTGGAGGCGAATTTCTCAGCTTTCTTGACAGCTGGGTCTTCAATACTTACCACTGTCAGCGGTTGTGCATTACTTGGAGAACCGGCAAGTCTCTTTACAACAGTGGCATAATGCTCTGCCCTCTGTTTGTACATGTTACGAGATTGCTCAACTTTGTCCAGCCTTCCTGCCAAGATATCCAAAGTGACTTGCGCATCGGCTTTTGCACTTTCGTTGGTAACCTTGCCAAGCTGGACCTTTGTTACTATGTAGTCCTCCATATTGACATCACCTTCTTGATTCGGTGGTATGCCAATTTCAGCATACTTATGGCCAGCCTTATCAACATTCAGCCTCGAGTATACTTTTTCCTTCTTCTTCCCTTTGGCCTTTGGAAGAACTATCTCTTCAAGGTCGAGCTCCTCTGGAGAAATCATTTGCTTTTTACGCTTCGACACTTGAGATATTAGCCAAGGAGGAAGAAAAGAAGTGTGAACTTCTGGATTTACTGTCAAGTCAGTCGCCATTGCCACCTCTAAAGTTATTGTCACATCTGAACTCACCATTGGTATCGTGACAATTGGAGAAGTGTTTGTCATCATCGCTCCTGTAGTTGACACATTGAGCTGATCACGCATTGACTCATTCATGAAACGATTGAATTTGTTTCAGAAGTGATATCATACGTTGGCGAAGACAAGCTAGGAATGGACGATGGTGGGCTTGACAGTATATCAACCGTATGGATGCTTGTCACTGAAGGAGTATCAAGCTAGGTTGATGCTACAGGGATAGGTGATATCTCGGCTGCAAGAATGCTTGTGGTAGGAATAGGTGATGAGGGAACAGGAGGTGGAGGAGTTCTTGAATCTGGAGGGGTATGAGGAACGTTTGAAGTCACGGGCGATGATGTTCTGTGGATTTCCTCAACTACATTCTCGGGAGGAGAAGTAGTTATTTCTTCATCATGCTCGAGGTTCCTGTTGATCACCCTCTTGTCTCTCCGAATCTGGCTCACCTTCGAAGTCACCTTCAGATCCTTCTTCAGAATCTTCATCAGACTCTTGCCTGCTTTCAGAAACCTCTTCGGCATCAGAGTCTGCTTCTGCTGAATCTTCATCTTCAGCGGATTGGTCGCTTGAAGTATCTTCTTCATCGGAATCTATCTCCTCTGAGATGGGATTTTTACCCTTAGAGCGAGATGGATGAGATTCCGTCTTCTCTGTCTCTTGGACAACCTGGGTATCTTTCTTACCAACAGTGAACTTGATCCTAGGGCCTCTCCGTGAAGAAGTGGGAACGGCCGTTGATTTGTTTCTGTCGCGGAGTTCTTGCTGTTGGCGTGCTTCTGCCTCGGACTCTTCTCCTTCTGAGTCTGTCCTGAAACTTTTCATTGTATGACCATGTTTGTGTAACCATTCTTCTGTGTTGGCTAGGATTGGTCTCAGCCTTTCTCTCATGCTAGTGACCTCTTTTCTAGACTACTGTATTGCAGGCAATGGCCTCTTAGCAATGCCTTGCTCATCATAGACAGCGTTCATGATATCACCTGGATCCTCAAAATCCTCTGGTAGGTCAGCGATACCAAGATCTCTGATTTGTTGAACTGTCAATCTGCAATAGTCCATTTTGTGAATGGCTTCTTCATCACGCAATCTACCGGATGTCTTCAAAGCAATTTTGTGTTGGTGACCTTTACGCAACTTCTTCACGACATCTACGGTAGTCAAAATCAAACCTATACGCAGCAGGTTTTGATGGTCATGTCGCATCGGCATAGAGCGGACTTAGCTTTTATGCGGTTTGGATAGTATATCGCCGACGAAAGTCGATGGGAACTTGAATCCGCTTGTGGTTGCTTCTTCGTTTTTTTTGCACTGACATCAACTGTTTGCATGTTTCCATGAGAACCCACTTATCCGAAGGATAACGTGGTAGTATGTAGGGACAACCAGTGTAGCAGCCTACTCTCAAGTAAGTAAACATTGGGAATTGGAGAAAAATGCATCCAACTTTACTTACCACCTTATAAGCCTCATTAGATACTCTTCTTCTTTCTAAAGCTGGATCAAAGTTGAAAGGTAAGGTATGAAACATCCCGGTGACCGTCACGGAAATGATGAAAGCTCTCCTTTAGCTCAAGCGTGAAATATCTGTACACAGGCACCATCATTCGATTCCCCTTTGTAGATAGACCTGGGAATTGTCTCATCACAGCTGCTGCGTACACCAGGTAAGAAGTCATGTAGAACTTCAATGTAGAAGGAGCATTAATCAACTGCTCGTGCATCTCATCACTGATTTGTTTACCCCAGTCAATATGCACCTTCTGCCTCCTTATGATCCTGATGTACTCATACATCCAATCGTGAAAGGTGGATGATTCCGGCAAACCCTTCACTCTGCTCAGAAACGTGATCATATCCTTGACGTCATCTTTGAAGTCACTTCTCAGGAGTCCTTTCGGCCATCTAGAAAAAGACGATCTAGGCTTTTTGAGCCATTGAGTATTTATCAACTGTTTGGCTTTATTGGGATCAGCATCAAAAATCTCCTGTGCTTTTGATATAGAAATGTCAATATATTTGTCCATGTGAGGAACCTTGAAGACAATGTCAAATAAATCGGGGTCGAGTCTCAGAATCTCATGCCCGGAAGAGTCGATCACACTTCTGCTTTCTCGGATGTAATGAGACGCAATTTGAAGAACAAACTCAGTATTGTGCGCAGCTGTGGGGAACATCGCCACCAAGTGGAGATTGCTGTGTACGATTGCCCTCATTGAATCAGGGAGAGGCTTCGTCTCTGTCAACTTTGCGAAGTCAACCAAGTCTTGATGGCCAACTTCTGTATCCTTTATTTCTTCAACTTTCGAAAGCACCATAGTTGGCGGATAGATGCCTTGATATTTGTACTTCATCTTGCTTTTTGCTTTCAAAGAAGGAGGCTTCGTAGCAGTCATCAAAAGAAACTGGAACACTGAGCACTCTTGACTTGATGATCTCTGAGAGTAGACTGTAATCCTTTTAGCCAGAACAAACACCGATTGTTAGGAAACATGGGTAAGCGCGAAATGAGCACAAGGGTGAACATTCATGAAGCGGATGGCGAGGCACACAAAACGATGCACGAATGTGGAAAAATGAGGCTCAGGAATGCACTGGTCAAAATTGAAGTTCGTTTGGAAGAGATTGGAAAAATTCAGAAAAAAGTGTAAGGGTGCTAAAATTCAGCGCCCTTACATTCTGAGAAAATTGCTTTTGGTGTAAGGGTGCTAAATTTTAGCGCCCTTACACTTTCCAGTGTTAGGCAGTTTCGAGGTATCTTCAAAATGTCATAGCGTGGAAATTTAGCGCTTTTACAATTCTGGCAATTCTTGAAGATGTAAATGCAGGAAGGAACGGCGAAGGCGCTTTGACAGATGCAATGTTTGTAGAATGAAAGCTTTCAAAATCATCTCCATACTATCACATTCGCATTCAAAGGTGTTAGGAATTCTTTTTCACAATGGCGAATCTTTTCAAGTTTTACCAAAATGAATGAAGAACTTCTGAGATAGATATCTCAACACAATCACATCGGGTAGATAGAAGTTCCCAAGGGAAATTGCATACAGAGGAGAAAGGTAGAAAGAAACGTGTATGGAGAATAAGAATGGGACGCGTAGGGAAACACAGAAACGCGAATGCAGAACAATACACGTTTGGAGAAAACAAAGAAAGGAATGCGTAGGGTTAGCAAAGGCTCACCAATGTTCTTGCAATGAAAGCAAACAATGAAAGGCAAACGCGAAGGAAAAGAAGGATGCATCCAAAACAATGAAGGAGGATCCCATTGCGTAAAGAGAAGAAAAACGCGAATGGAGAACAACAAAAACGAGTGTAATGAAAAACGTGAAAGTAAGAAACAAAAATGCGTATGCTAATAATGAACATATACAAATGAAAAGACAAAGCTAAATGGAAAACCTTACCAGGGCAAAACGCGAATCTTGCTGAAGAAGCGAATGGCGAAAATCCTCAAAATGTGAATTTGCAGTTAAAGAGCAAACGCACAGCAAGAGGAGAGGAAAAAATGAAATAAAATAAAAACAACCAAAGTGGCGAATTCATCCACTTAGATGAAAATGAAAATTGAAAACCTAACTCAAGTCGTGCAATAAATTTAGGCACGAAAAGTGGCACGATTGACGAAAAATGTGAAAACGTGAAGAAACGTGCCAGAGGCATGAAAAAAAGAGTTAAGTGTCGAAAGAAAATGTAATGGCTAAAATTTAGCGTATAGATTTTTGGAAATTCAACGCATGTAAGAGGCTAATTTTTCATGCCAGACAATCAAATTTTTTGAGAATTTCCTACTTGGGAGACAATGCTTTTGCATCTTTAATTTACCAAAGTATGAGCAGTGAAGCGTCGAAGATCTAGTTTGAAGGTCTTTCTTGAGGTGAACAAGAATCTTCGAATTGACTATTCGAGACTTGGAGCACTTTTATTTCTAAGGTGACTTGAAAAGTGCTCCGTTATATTATTATGAACTTCGAATCTAGGAAAGCGGACAAGTTTAAATTAAGGGTTATCCATTAGGCAATTTACTAGATTCGTGATAACAAGATTGTTGGTCTCAGAAAAATAAAGGAGACAAAAAGAAAGGAAATAAAGAGGAAAATGTGGTAAGTAATAAACCTGATGAGAATGCTTTGATTCTTTCCCTTGATAATGTTGATAATTCTTGGGTGTTAGATTGGGGTTTCATTTGTACTACCCCATAGAAGTTATTTTCTTGATTAGCGGCAAAGGGGATTTTGGGTTGGTTTATTTAGGAGATAATAGACATGTCAGTTGTTGGAAAGGAAGAATCAAGATTAAAGTTCTAAGTAAGAATCGTGGCTACTACATGAGGTAAAGGCATGTTGAAGTTAAAGCGAGAACTTTAATTTCAGCGGGGCAACTAGATGATGAAAGGTTATTGATCTGTTACATTTAGTCGCATAAAATTGGAAGGCCACAAAGGGTGCCATGAAGTGGTGACAAAAGGTGTGAAAGTAGGCACCTTATATCTTTGTATAGGTCATATTGTTCCTTCTACTTTAATTATTCTGAGAAAAAGGTCAATGTTCGAGAGGAGCGGTTATTTATGGATTCAGTAGAAGATCAGCCTATTATACTATGGACTATAGATCGGCCAATAGACTTAAGGCATATGAGTGCAAAAGATATGAAAGTAATTCATTCAAATAATGTTTTACGAGGTCTAAAATGTGTCAATATGGATTTCTGTGAAAGTTGTGTATGGAAAATAAAAGAGAGTAAGTTTTCTCAAGGATGGTAAGTAAAAGAAAGATGAGAAATTGGAGCTTGTGCATACAGTTGTATAGAGGACATTTCAATTATCTCTTGGTGATGCAATGACCTGTGCACATTCATTGATGATGCAACTAGGAAGGTATGGATTTATTTCCTTAGGCAGAAATCTGATGTATTTAAAACTTTTAAAAATGGAGAAGCTTGGTTGAGAATGAGATGGGTAAAAAGATAAAATGTCTCAGATCTAATAATGGTGGTGAGTATTGTAGCAAAGAGTTTGAAGATTATTGTTTCTCTAATGGTATTCGTAGGCAAAAAATAGTTCCAAGGACTCCATAGGAAAATGGGTATTTAGTATAGAATGAGAACAAATAGCATTTTGGACCCTACTCAATTCTCATATTTGGGTTGCCTTTAAAAATGTGGGTAGAGACTGTAAACACTGAACATTATTTATTTAATTAATAGAGGTCCCTCTAATCCTTTGGGTTGTGGTATTCTAGAGGAAGCATGGAAATGTAAGAAGGCGAGTTATTATTTTCTCAATACCTTCGGTTGTGAAGCATTTGCACATGTAGATTCTGAAAATAGAACGAAGCTTGATGCAAAATCAAAGAAATGTATATTTGTTGGATATGGCAATGATGAATTTGGTTATAGGCTTTGGGATTTTTAAAATCATAAAATTGTGTGAAGCAGGGATGTCATATTCAATGAGAAAGTGTTGTACAAATATTTGTTGCTACAACATGAGAAGAAAGAAAATGATTATGCAGTGTTGGATGATATTCCAAACAATGATGTTTCAGTGGTTCCTCATACTCTGCAACAACAACAACAACAAATAGCACAAACTCCTATGAATGTTAGATGATCTTCAAGGATAAGTAGACCTCCAGAAAGATTCTCTCCCTCTTTGTATACTATTTTGTTAACTGATGCTGGTGAACCGGAATATTATGATGAAGCTATGCAGGTGGATACCAAGGTCTAGTGGGAGCATGGAATGGAAGAAGAAATGGACTCCTTACTGGAAAATCAGACTTGGGAATTATGCAAGTTGCTACAGGTAGAAAGGCTTTACCAAACAAATGGGTTTATAGGCTGAAAGAGCAGGATGGAGGTAAGAAGAGATTTAAAGCCATATTAGTTGTAAAGGGATTTGTACAGAAAAAGGGTATTGATTTTGATGAGATTTTTTCTCCAGTTGTTAAAATGACTTCTATTCGTATTGTTTTAAGTATTTTGGTTGCTGAAGATTTTCATTTAGAACAACTTGATGTTAAAGCAACCTTTCTCCATGGTGATTTGGAAGAAGAAATATATATGGAACAACCACAAGGATTTGAGGTCAAAGGTAAGGAGAAACTAGTGTGCAGATTGAAGAAAAGTTTATATGGCTTGAAGCAAGTACCTCGGCAATGGTACTTGAAATTTGATAGTTTTATGGTTGAGCAAGGCTACAACAGGTGTAATTCTGACCATTGTGTTTATTTTAAGAGGTTGGATAATGACAACTACATTATTTTACATTTATATGTTGATGATATGCTTGTAGCAGGGTCTAACATGGATCACATAAGTGAGCTAAAATAATAGATAGCAAAATATTTTTTTATGAAGGATTTGGGGGCAGCAAAACAAATCCTTGGTATGAAAATTTGTAGAGATAGGAAAAACAAAAAATTATTTTATCTGAGGATGATTATGTTGAAAAGGTATTGCAGAGATTTCATATAGAGAATGCAAAAGTTGTCAGCACACCTTTTCCTAGTCATGTTAAATTGACTAAGGATATGTGTCCAAAGACACAAGAGGAGGAAGAAAAAATGTCCAAGGTACCATATGCTTCAGCTGTAGGAAGTTTAATGTACGCCATGGTATGGACAAGATCGGATATTGCACATGTCATAGGAGTTTTTAGTAGGTGTTTGAGTCATCCCAAAGTTGAGCATTGGAATGCAGTAAAATGGATTCTTAGGCACTTGAGAGGTACATCCAATAAATGTTTATGTTTTGGGGGCTCTAATACTGGTTTAAAAGGCTATGTTGACTCAGATTTGGTAGGGGATATAGATACCAGCCAGAGTACCACAGGTTATGCATTTACAGTTTATGGGACAGTTGTGAGTTGGATTTCTCCATTACAAAAGGTGGTTGCCTTATCCACCACAGAGGCAGAGTATGTTACTGCAACAGAGGTGGAAAAGGAGATGATATGGCTGCAAATTTTCATGGATGAGTTGGGAAAACAATAGGCTGGAAATTACTTGTTTACAGATAGCCAAAGTGTTATACATCTTGCAAATAATTTTGCCTTGCATTCTGAAACAAAACACATACAGTTGAGATATCATTTCATTTGTTCGGTGTTGGAGGATAAGCTGGAAAAGATACATATAGATGCCAATCCAACGGATATGTTTACAAAGGTGGTGACAAGGGAGAAGCTGAGCTCCTCTTTAGCTTTAGTTGGCCTTCAAGGTTGAATTCACATATAACAGAGCAGTAGGGTCCAAGATACTTATTTCTAGTGGGAGTTGTAAGTGTAGCAGTGTCGTCCAAGATCAGTCTCCAAGTGGGAGATTGTTGGTATGTGGCAACTAATCATGCTATACTGTACACCCTAACATGTATACTTTTTCGCATCATCACGGAAAAAGGAAAAATCAACGAAAAATGAAAAAAATTAACTTTGTAGAACCCTAATCTGGAAGCTTCTAAGCTTATTAAAAAAGGGTTCGGATGGGGGTTACAGTATGATGAAAAACACGATTATTTGCAAGATTATAAAATATTTTTACATTGGATAATAAAATCATTGCATGGTTGCGGTTTGGTGGATGTAGCCTGGATTGGGTGAACCACATTAAATTCTCTGTGTTATAATTTATTCTATGTGTGTTTTAGTTTCTTTGTTTATTAATTAAATCTGCATTTAATTGTTAGATATCCTCCTTTCTAAGCCTAACAAATCTTTGCTCCAAAATCATCTCCAAACATGACTAATCCACCATCATACTTCTCAAGTTTAGTGAACTTACTTTTATCTCTGGTCATGTGATTAGAGTAGCCACTGTCAATCACCCAATAGTCTTCATCTTGTCTAGCATGAAATGCAGTAACCAGAGTACCTTCCATCTCATCCTTCTTGTTCTCTAAACCACTTTCCCTTGAAAATATTCTAGAGTTAGTAGACAAATATTTACTCTCTATGGCTAAAAATAGGCATTCATCATTATCACCCTCAAAATCAGACTCATCATTAGAAATTTTAGCATATTCTCTAACATAATACAACTTCTTGAACTTCTTATCCTTTATGTCTTTATTATCTTTGTTCTTCTTATGTACAACTCTATTTGGACATCTTGAAGCATAGTGACCAATATTTCCACAACTGAAACATTTAAAAGGAAACATACCTTTGTACTTACCGGTACCTTTCTTCAACTTGCTTGTAAAGTTTGCTACCAACTCCTCTGAATCATCACTATCTAGATCATCCTCCATCTTTGTAGCTTTAAAAGTAGATTCAGTCTTCTCCTCTTTCTTTCCAAACTTCCTCATCTCAAATGCAGTCAAGGTGCAAAATAGCTATTCTTTAGTAAACTTCTTAGGATCATGCACTTCTTCAATACCTAAAACCTTATCATTGTAACTCTATGGTAGAGTCATCAAGATCTTCTCCATCACATCTTCATAAGTCAAAGTACCACCTTGATTTTTCACTTCATTCACTATAATGTCAACCCTCTAGAAATAGCTTGCAATATCTTCACCTTCTTCCATTTTCAAATTCTCATATCTGCACTTTGATGTTAGCTTCTTTGACAAGTTCACCCTATCATTTCCTTCATAGATATCTTCCAAAATTTTCCATACTTCATAAGCAATGCCCAAAGAAATAACTTTTGTTTGCTCAGTCTTAGATAAAGCACTGTAGATCGCATACCTTTCTTTTTCATTTTACTCATAGGAAAAAATATCATATGCAAAAGAAAAACCACTTGTCGGTGCAACATACTTCGTCTCAACAACCTTCCAGGTCTTGTAACCAAGAGAGATTATGTAACCTCTCATCTGCACTTTCTAGTCATTATAGTCAGATCCATCAAACATAGGGATCACCAATTTGTGTGCCATCAAATCTACCTCAAGCGGTTAAGCTCTTCACTAAGGAACCAAAGCTTTGATACCAATTTTTGAAAGGTGCAATACAACTGAGAGGTGGGGTGAATCAGTTTTCACCAAACTTAAACACAAAAATTCAAACACTTATGAACTTCACAACCACTTAGTTTTGTTATTAAGTATGAACATGAAATGAAAATAACAAAAAGCAATATCAACATAAGAAACACCAAATTTACGTGGAAAACCCAATAAGGGAAAAACCATGGTGAGGATCAGCTCACAATATAAAGTAATAGAAAAATTGATTACAAAGAGGCTCACTACCAAAGAGCTCACTGCCTGGATACAAGGCTCACTACCTATATATAGGACTCATTGTCTAACAAGGAGACTCACTGCCTATAGATACAAAAGATAACAAAAAGATCCACCACAAAAAATTACACACATTCGTAGCCTTGATCAAAAGGATTGTAGATACCGTCAGCTCATTGCTTTCAGGAATCTAACACATTAAAGTATTGTTGCCTCAATTCACTTCAACACAAATCTACTTTTCAAAATTGCAGCATACTTGATTGATTAATTCATAACATCTCAACTTGTATTTATACCTTCTTCAACCTTACAAACTTTCTCTAAGGTAAACTACACATGCTTCATTTTACAAATTCAAATTAGGTTGCCAACTCAACATTCCCACAATGGAAAGGAATGATAGCGGACCAAACTAGCACTTAACCAAGACCCAAAATATCATCTTGGATCAATTACATGCTTCCTTAATTATTTTTTATCCTTCACATGAAGAGTAAACACCAGGTTAGACAAACCCAATGAAAACACAAATGAACTTTGAGGTGCACGCTTATGCAACAAGAAGATAGCATGTGGACCACATAACATGCTTCAATAAACACTAGAAAACATCTTAGATGCCTTCAGACACATTCACATAAGATACAACAACCTTCATACACAAAACTCTTCTCACTAGTCCATCTGGACTGTACAGACACATACAACAACTTTTGAAACTCAACTTTTGGAGCACCAAACTACAAACACCTTTTCCATAACACAAGCAACATCATTACAAGACATATTCCAGATCTGCAAGACTTGAAATGAAAGAACAGAGGACTACGAAGCAAAAAATATTTCTCCCAGTCCATAGATAAGCAACCCTATCAAACCAATTCAGACACCGGTGAACACAACTTTCACTCTCCATCAAACCAGAAGCCACAATCTAGGAGATATCACCAAAAAATTCCCATAAACAACACTTTGGATCTTCACAAGCATAAAATCAACATAGAAGAAATGTGAAGCACAAACTGGAGCACATTCTGAACACACAAAACTCTGCCTTCTCAACAACACTTAGCAACTTATCATATCAAAACATCTGCAACATCATAAAGATAGCTCCATGTAATCACAACATCTCATCAGCATCTCAACTATACATCCATAACCTACAACATCATGTACTATGTTGAAATCAATGACAACATCAATGACAACACAACCAAACTTACTCATACTTGCAATAATTTTTCATTACTTTCCTTCCTAAGCCTTTCAAGATCACTTTGATCTCTTGCCATAAGGGTAGTCACCCTTTGCTTTATCCTTGGCTCCTTGTTGTATATTGTAGACAATGTGTCTTTTCCATCCTCGAAGAGATGAGCACTTATTCTTTCCAATGGTTCTTCCTTAAGCCTTGCTTCTTTTTCTATAGCTTATTTCCTTCTTTCCATAAGTCTTCAAGAATATATTTCTTGATATTCCTCATATCCACCTCAAGAACAACAATGTATTTAAGAATAGCTTCAATAATGGTGGCCTTATCCACCTCATTACATCTTTGTACATATTTGTGGTCTCTCCTAATATCTCATTCTATAGAATACTATTGAATAATGCCTATAATTTCATAGGTGAGTGAGGCCTTACCCATTCTGTTTGTTCTTTTTCTTTTATTTTACCCGGAGTCTTCTTTTAACTTGCTTATTTTCCTTTCTTCTTCTCCAAAAAATCCTTCTTGGCTTCCTTCTTCTTTTCCCTCATGTAAATAACAAATTCTTCCTTTTATTTTTCTATCTCATCTTCATTGTTTGTATCAATTATATCAAATATTCTTCTTTTTGCACTAGCTTCACCTTGTGAAGCATCACTTCTCCTTCTCTAGACCAACTATGGTCCTTCTTCCAATTCTTCTTCTTCTTCTTCTTCTTCTACTACTACTACATTGATGTCTATACTCTTCTCTCTCATTGCCTTTTGCCTAACTCTTCTTCTAGTAGGTGTAACAGGTGGTGCAATAGTAGCAACTTTCTTCTTCTCAACTCTTGTAGTTTTCACAACCTAAGGGGATTTCTCCCTTATCAGAGGACTGGCAGTTGTCTTCCTCTTTTCACCAACAAATGGTACAATCTTAGAGGACTTCTAGATAGTGGGAGGAGTGGTAGTTGTCCTAGCAGATCTTCTTGTGGTTGCTCCTAAACCACTTGACTCTGCCTTAGACTTTTCTTCTATTAAATGCCGCATTTTTTCCTTTGATACACCCATTTCCTCTATAATCTCTTCCACCATTTTCTTGAACTTCTTTTGTTCTATGTGCACCTCCATGGATTTCTCTTTATATGTGGCATATCTCTCTATTGATGTGTCCTTAGGACTCCTCAACAAAACCAACAAGATATGCCTCTGTAACCTCATATCCTAATCTAGGAACCCATATGGTTCTTGGTTCCATTGCCTACGTGATACATCCATCTATAGACACCAAAAATGTGATATTATTCTTGTATTTTTTGAATATTTTTCTTGGGATTATTTCTCTTTCATGTGCTCTCCTTTGAAACACCGCAAAGAAAGAAACAAGAGAATAATCTTTTGCTTTAACATCTCCAACACTTCTCATGAAATCTACAATCTGATGGGAAACTGGTCTTCTTTTTATCTAGGTCATACTTCCAATTTTGGGAAGCCCCTTCAAGAAATAAAACAACAAACACATAACCAAAGTGCCATATTTAAATGGATAATTATTCTCCTTTATTTGCTTCAGGTTCTCCATCAATTGTTGCCTAAACAACTTGTAGAGGTCATAATCCACACCCTTTTCAATAATTTCATATGTCACATTAATTGTGGTGGCAAATATTGAGTTTTCCCTATTGGTAAAATAGATCTTGTAGCACAACAGGATTTTTGATAGTATTGACGGTTAGGGCTCTCTTATCATAAATAGCACTAGTAAGTTCCATAATCACTTCATTTTTTATAGATTTTAGAATAGGAAAGGGTTTGGTGGAGCATTGATCAATGACCTATCTTATTACATCCTTCGTTATCATGCTGGGCATATCAGAAGGCCATTCTAACCCAATTGTTCTCATAGAAAAAATTTGGAAACCATTGCCTTACATCTCATTTCTTAGCAATTAGGTTTTTATATTCTAGTTTTAGGGTGAAATATTCACCAGCTAGCTCATTTTCTCATAAGTCTCCTAACTTAATGTGAAGGTATTCATCCATTTTCCCATGTATATAGATCCTAATATCTTCATTCAATAAAACCCCATAAGGAATATAAGAAAATGCACCTAACAGGCCATCTTCTATGGATTTTGAGGGATATTTCTTGAATTTAGGTTGTGGTTTCTCTATTACCTCAAAAACCCTTGCTATAGCTATTGAAAAATAGATTTAAGCTTATTTTCCAACAAATTTCTTCGAAAACTAGGATAAACAGATTTGTAAATACCTTTTTTTTTCGCTCGTCGAACTAAGGTTTCGATTCATTGAATCTTAATTCACCTCGGTGAAATCACTTATAACCCTTCGATTTGACATAATTTTGTATTGAATGCTTCAAAAAATAAAGTTGTCAACCCTTTATCTGTGTGCGCAATCAACTTCTGAAGCTCCACAAACTTCTCCATTAAGATGTTTTCTTCTGCAATCTTCACCAGTAGATCAAGCATGTTGACCTACATCATATATCTTCGCGTTGAGGCATTAGTACCTCTTCTCTAGTGGGGGACAACATATTTTCATGAAAGCTCCCCCTAAGCCATATCTTGTAGCTTAGTTTTTCAGAGGAAACATCTACACTAGAGGATGCTACAGATTCTTCCTTGACTTTTGTCTCTTCCTTCTTTCTCCAAATATTTTCTATTTCCTTCTTTTTTTCTACTGAATCCACCTTTTTTACCAGTTCATTCCTCTTTACCGGATTATCTTTCCTTGTATTTCTGCTTCGACAAAACTTAGAAATATGTCTAGGTCTACTGCAATTGTAGCATGTGACATTCTTCTGAAAAATATTCCTTCCATTCACTCTAGATTTGCATTGATTAGCTTTGTGCCAAATCCATAACATGTATAACAATAGCCATTGAAAGATTGAATCATTCTACCATTGTTAGACCCATTCATCATTTGACTTCTACTAGCTCTTTATGATCAAATCTATTGCATGTAAAACATTGACCAAAAAATGATGAGACATTATAATTCATTTTACTTCTACATTTCATTGCCTTAGGTCCAA
The DNA here is from genome assembly GCA_007258455.2 of Sequoia sempervirens. NCBI lineage: Eukaryota > Viridiplantae > Streptophyta > Pinopsida > Cupressales > Cupressaceae > Sequoia > Sequoia sempervirens. The sequence continues at coordinate 54,240 of VDFB02015808.1, forward strand.
ATTTATTACAAGAAAAACAAATACCATTGAAAGATGGGTACCTTTGTTAATAGGTGTAGGACAACTGAGAGGGGGGTGAATCAATTATCACAAAAATTCAAAATCAAAACTTCAACTCTTATCAATTTCACAACTACACTATTATGTTGTTAAGCATGAGCATGAAATGTAGAAAACATAAAGTAAAATCAACACGCTAAACACCAGATTTTTATGTGGAAAACCCAATAAGGGAAAAACCACAATGAGGGTTAACTCACAATATAAAGAGATTACAAAACCAAATATAGAAGCTCACTGCCCAGAAGAGGATTCACTGTCCAAATACAAAAGCTCACTGCCTACAAAAAGATTTACATAACAAAATTGGGCTTCACAACTGAAATGAATTGAAAAGAGTGTACCTAACAAGTGTTGATGTAGTTCTGGTGATGCTCAATAGATTGACTCAACACACTTCATCATTTTTTCTCTTCTTCACTTTCACATTCACTACTGCATCATCGATTACACACCATCTTCAAAATTGTTCAATAACATATATATACTCAATCTATCAGAAAGCATCAATTAGGTCGGCCTAATTGGATGCAATTCAAAAAATTAATTGTCGATTTCATACAAGGCTTCTCTTAAAGTAATCCAAGTGTATAATATGCTACAATATGTTGGCATGGACCAAAGATAGGTCGCACATATATCTGCAATACACGTTAAACTATTAACTAATTATTAGGTCGGCCATGATTAACCTAATAATGAAATGCAATCGGAAAAGTTGATGCCAATACACCAACCAATCATATGATCATATGAAAATACATACATATGTGCTTCAAGTGATCATAATCCACTTCTCAAAATCTTAAACACCAATGATTACTAGAGGGAATATGCAGACCAAAATACCATATCTATCACTGGAGGAAGTAAACTTGCTTTGTACATCAATTCAGGGTACCAGACCAATCTAATACCATAAACAACATGGTGACATCAATGACAACATATAGACTAATCTTCTCCATTCTTCCAACAATCTCCCCCTTTGTCATTGATGGAAACATGTGCAAAAAAATATTCAAAAACTCTCCTCCAATCTCTCCCAACTTTCTAAATCTCTCCCCCTTTGACATCAATGGCAAAGGGCGACCAAAAAGATGTAAACATGGTGACGTTAAAAATTGTAATAAGATTCTAATTCTTCCAAAAACTTCTAGCCATCCAAAAACTTTCAAATATTCAACCTTTCAAAAACAATTCAGTTTTTCATCTTGTTTAATTTCCCTTTTTCTCTTTCTTTTATTTTTGCCAAAACAAACAAAACAACAAAAAATTAACATTCATAATTCAAGTAAAAATGACACTCTTCACTTGAAACACCTTCTTGTATCTTTCTTTGATAACTAGATATAACTTCTTCTAGTTAAATATAGTTGAATCTATTCTCGTGCACATGCTTTCTAAGAGGGCCAACAATGTGAAATAAGATGACCTATCTGTAGATGAGCACTATCTTTCACAATCTTCTACATCAGTAAGTATTCTGGAAAGATGGTCTAACTGGACCTCAACAATCTCCTTAAGGAGCCAAAAACAATTCACCACATCATCTGTTTGTCTCTGTACAATAATCAACTCAGCTTGCAATTCACCAATTCTCAGCCTTTGTTTCCCTTCTTTGTTTTCAAAGATATCAAAGTTCTTTCCAATGTTGTTTACCTCAGATTCACTTGCTTCAATCCTACTTCTAAAATTGTCTATTGTAGTAGGCCACCGAAGACAGTATTTGTAGATATCTAATATTTCTTTGATGCATTTCTTTGTTTCCATGATAAGTTTAGATAATCTTTGCTTAGCTTTAGTACATCTCTTTTCAACCTTGGGCTTCCAACTTGCGTCCTTTCGAACCTTCAAGCAACATTCTTTCTTCAACAACCTCAACTAAATTTTCTGATAAAGAGTCAGAAACAATTGATACATCAATACCTTTTCAAAGTAGATACTCTACTAGAGTGTCATCATTCTTGAGTATGTCAACTAGAGAGGCTGCATTCCATAACTCACCAATTTCTTCATCTTTCCTTTAACCAACATAGACCTAATGTCATCTGAATCAGAGGATTCAAATTCAGGTAGAGATTCTTCTTTCTCTTCTAAAATGAAAATGATGTATTCATTTATAGCTTTTCTTTTCTTCGATTCCGGAGGGGAATCACTAATGACAACTTCCAATTCTCTCTCAGTGGAGGATGAACCCTCTTCAAACTGACTTAGTGCTGACATACCAGAGCATATATTTTTTATTAAGGAATGTGAAATATGACTTGCACACACTTACATTATCCGCCAAAAATTCCAAGTATCTGTAGACATGTTTCCCAATAGGAATATCAGATTCCTGCACAACATTTTCTCTTCCCGGTAGAGAGTTCAAAAAGTAAAAATCCAAGCACACAAACAAAGATCCAAACCAAAAGGGATAACTTTGAACCACCGATATTCAAGAATTTTTAGATAGATTTTCAAGTAATAGGCTACACAAATCAAACTTCCTATTTCCCTTAATCATCATATGTGCAAGATATACAACGATAGCCAAAGTCAAGCCTTCACGATTTCTGAAATAGATTTTATAAGAAACACCGTACACAACATACCTTATAGCTGAATCCACAAGTGTGCTTATTAGTAGAGCTCGAGAGTCTTTATTAATGCCGGTTTTCCTCCACATCTTTGTATTTCACGGTTTTCTTTCCAGGAAAATCCCCAATACTGCATAAGCCAGTAATCGCTTTGATCGCTTCCTTTGTAATTAGGTAGGGTTTGTCCAACACAATGCTACCATTCTTGAATTGACTTAACAAGAAGAAAATGAACTCTTTATCAGCAAACCATGGAAATTCTCCCCATAAATCCATACCTAGGTTTTCTATGCTTTGTAATTCATTTTCCTTCAGCCCTAGTTCCATTTCCTTCATCTTTCTATGATCAAATTCTTCCAATTCAGCTCCTTTCAGCTTCAGTGGAATTTCGCCACTCGATCCTTTGTCCATTGTCGTGCTTAACATTCTTGAATTCATTAATGTTCAGTCAAGACTTCTTCTTTTCCTTCGTAGACTAAATAATAATTCCTAAGTATCTATAATAATTTCTTCAACTTATTTTAGAAATGCTTCAGATTGCTTCAAGATTGCTCCAAGATGCCCTTTCAAACTCTTCAAGTGCTCAACTAATCAAAGATTCTTACAAATTTTACCTTATACACCATCAATTTGTCCTAATTCATATTAAATGAGAAAAATGTCAAAAATATGCTAAAAACATTCTTCTCAACAAAAAAACCCTAATTCAGTTTGCAAATCAGTATATCAACATGTTTTCTTCCGGCTCCTATTTCCAAAACCTCTGATTATTCATTCTTCACACTCCATCCTGATGCCAGCCTCTGACACACCATTCATCTAGGGGGTTTTTATAATTTTTTGATAATTTTCCCCTAAGACCATGCTAGGTCTAATTCCCAGGGGAATTTTCCATATTGGATGAGGGCACAGACACATTAGCAGTTTCAAGTTCTTCTTTCTTCTTCTATATCTTATTCATCTTACTTCATCTCTTCTTTGTCAATCTTCTTTACCAGTTCATTTTTCTCTATCGGAGTAGACTGCTTTCCCTTCTTACTTCTACAAACCTTTGAGATATTTCCATGTTTTTTTTTTATTAGATAAGTAGGGAAGGGCCCTGATCCCATAGAACATATATAGACCAAAAAAAGCAGAGAGAGGTGGGAAACAACACCACCTTAAAACCAAAAAACAAATTCGATTTGGCACATAGGCCCAAATTTAATAGAATAACCAAGGTCTAGGCATTATCAATCAAAAACATAAAGTGTTTAACAACATTCTTTAAACTACAAAGACCATTAATAAGATCGATAGTATTCCAGGTGGTACTCCACCATAATCTAAGGAAGATAACAGAATAGTCCCAAATATTATAAAAATCCAAAAAACCCATCAAAAAATAGCATAGCACCAACACAAGGCATTATCTGGCTTTCTTTAGCAGGTCCCCATACTCTCCCACGAGAGCAATGTATTTGCGCCAGTCAAGGCCCTCTATTTCATCCAACAGCTTCAGGGTATCAGTTTTCCCCTGTTTCTTTAGCTTCCTGGTTAGCTTGGTTTCACCAGAAGCCACACCAAGCATTGCTCTTCTCATCAACCTGTTAGTTACTCTCATGAGAGTAGCTAACGCATTCTCCATATCTTCAAATTATACCTGCAAGAAAGTTAATCTAATTTTTAAAAACTCAATACTTAGATCCTCGACTTTGTTCTCCATACCAAAGAGCTCAACATCCTGCTCTTTCTCGACCTCAAACATTTCCTCAGACAGCTCCACTTGCTCCTCCTCTTCCTTCACTTTTTCCTCCTCTGAACCATCCTCCCACATCTCATAGGTAGTGTACTCAAATTCCAAGTCTTCAGGCTTTTCCTCTTCCTGTAGTTCAAAATCTTCAGACCCCAATTCCTCCTCCTCATTTGCTAACACTTTCTGTTTTCCTTTTTTCTCTTTCAAGGCCACCTTCACCAAATGAGCCAACCTTCTTCCTCCACTACTACCACTCCCTTTCCCTTGTAGAATTTCTTTATCCTCCTCCATTTGGTTCCCTTCCTCAGAGATATGAATTACATCTCTAGGATTAATGTCACATCTTGGTTTCTTCACTTTCGGGGGCTCCAACAGCAGGGATAGTGTTTCCTCTTTTCAAGCCTTGCTTTAATAAGCTATAATTGAAAACTTCACAAATCCTCACTCTTTTATGATAGAGGGGTAGAAGGATTAGACACATTAACCATAGGGGATTTTCTTTTTGTAGGGATTAGCACATGCCTAGCAACAGAAGCAGGAGGGTGGAGGGGAATAGGTTCTTCAACCGGGAGGTCATCAGTAATGGGGTTTTCCTCCTCCAGCTATTGCATATTTTCCTCATCAGCCCGGTTGGGGTTCACATTCCTAGCAATTAAGGGATTTCCATGAGGATTGTGGGCTAGGGAAATTTTATACAAGGTGAGCATAAGACCCTGATGGAGAGGGGGGCTAGCTCCTTTTTCAATGTTGAGTTGTAGGGAAGACAACAGATAAAAAGGCAGATTGATACGCTCCCCATGCCTAATATGGTTCAATAGAGGGAAGTGATACATGTGAACTGACATGTGCCTACCCTCAAGAGTAAAATAACACATAACAAACAGACTCACAAGAGTAAAGGGAGGAGGGAGTTCGAGTCTGGCATACCCTTTCTGGAAGCGTTTGAGATTTTTGCCTTCATGAAGAAAATTATCAACTAACCTTTGGTAGTCCGCTCCACTTTTTTTAGCCACTTTTAGCCTAGAATTCTGCAAACCCGTGGCTTTAGCAATGAAGCAAGTGGTGACTACAAACTTCACAGTGCCAATAGTGACACAACCTTTCCTCTAGGAGTTGGTGAATTTTGTCATTAAGCTCTCATTGTATCATTTGAGAGATTGGAAGAATGAGACCATACCTGCATTCTCAAACATCTTCCAAAGGTCAACATTTTGTTTAAGGGCTTGACAATTTGGCGATTTTGTTCTTTTCCTAGGTCCGCCCATTTTACTCCTCTACAGATTCTTATGTTGAGTAGGGATTTTCTTCATACTCTCCCCCACAAACTTCTTTCTTCTCCTGAAACTAGTGCTCACAACCAAACAATTCACAGAGATGGTGAAGAATGGAAATTCGAGAAGTTTCCTATTATGAAAGCCAACTTCACATTTCCCAGAACTAAAAAATCATCATTAATCTTGCAAACATTAACAATCTTAATTAAATTCATACCTTTCCCCATTATAGAAATACGAGGATTTTTGATAGAGGGCTTATCGACATGCATAGAAATGACAACCTTTAGGCAATCCGATAACATCATGTGATTATTGAACATCAACTTTAAAGGAAATTTAATAAAATTATCTCCTTCCAAGATCCTCCTATACCATCTTGTACTCCATATGCCATCATTACACAAAAATCTCAACACCACCACTTGGTACTCCTTAGTCCGCAAGCCACCACCTTATTAATTTTGCATGTGATATACATTTTCAAGTTTTTCATTAAGAATGAGATCTCTTAAAATCAATGGCATGTTTCTATTGGTCCAACATGTCCATCCCCTGCAGCTCAACGCCACATTGGCTGCACAATCGACAGCCTTGTTCCCTTCTCTATACACATGTTGAACCCGACAGGAATTAAAAAACTTTTTAATGACTTTGCATCTTTCTATAATATTTCTTATTTCCCGTGGAGGAGCAACATCTTCATTTAGAATTTCCAAAATTAGCTTAGAGGCCCCTTCAATTATAACATTTTTATACCCTAGTTCCTTCAAGAAATTGAAAGCCCCTATAGCAACAATTGCTTCAACTTTGTTGTTAGAGCTGACACCCAAATTAACTCCAAAGCCAATAATGCATTCAACTATATGATTTCTTACCAGACCTCCTACCTCAGCTTGTCCCGAGTTGCCTTTTGAGCACCCATCAAAGTTACATTTAATCCAATATTTCAATGGAGGACTCCAAACAATACCCATTCTATTAAGCATCTTAGACCAATTAAGATTGGTTAAATCCCTCTTTATTTCCCAATTTTGTTTTATCCTCATTTCTTTGTAATTCGGCCAAGTGTTAGAGAAGTTGTATCTTCCAGCCTCAATATTTTCCTTGATTTGGATTTTAATTATTTGACTAACCTCCCAGCCGCTTCTCTCCTCATCTCTAAAAATTCTATTATTCCTTCCTTCAATAGACCCCAGGTAACAAAAGGAGACATTTGATTCCACAGGTCCACAATTACATTATGTGAAAAGGGGAAATTTGACCAACCCTCAATAAACAACTTCATAGAATTGGGAAACACCCAATTAGAAGAAAACAAATGCATAAAACAAGACCAAACTTCCCTCGCATACTGGCATTCAAAGAAAATGTGAATTATGGACTCCTCTTCCTACTTGCATAGGGAACACCTGTTAACTAGCTAGAAGCCTCTCTTTACCAGGTTGTCGATGGTGAGAATTTTGTCATGGGTAGCAGCCCACCAAAAACTATTTATTTTAGGAACCAGATTCTTTTGCCACACCTTGTCCCAGAAGTGGTCAGGAATAACACCCTAGGCCCTCACAAGATGTTCATAGGTCTTTTTGACCGAGAAACAACCAAAAGAGCTACTTTTCCAAAGCCACTCATCATCCCTTCCTCTATCGAACCACTTAGCCTCCCCTATCAAATTATGAAGGTTTTTCAAGATTGGATCCCAATTCACCTATCTTTGACCTCTCAAATTGCTTCTCCTTAATAAAGTATCAAAATCCTTCCATTTTGGTTCCCTTGTATCCTAGTTTATATAATCACCCACCTTTTTACCACAAATCATGTTTAAGCTCTGCTTGAGAGGATTCAAATCATCATGGGCTGACAGAGTGGAAACCTCTATCCAAGGGTCTTTCCAAAAATCAGTATAATTCTCATTCCCTATTCTCTTCCTTGCCCTCATTTTTAGCACATTCCTTAACCTCACAAGATGGTTCCATAAAGCTGAACCAGGAGGAAAATCTGATTGTGAGAGGAAGCAACTAGTATTCTTATTCCTTAAGTACTTCGCTTGAAAGAATTTGACCCAATCTTTGGAACCTTCGAGGAGATTCCAACCAATCTTAGTCGTCAAAGATTTATTTAGCATTGTAATTCTTCTCATCCCCAGACCCCCACATCTTTTAGGAAAACACACTTTATCCTAGCTGACCAGAGATAGTCTATTTTTTTCTATTGTTCCAGACCACATAAATTTTTGCCGAATCTGTTCAATATTCTCCCCAATATGAGTAGGGATTTTAAAGAGGGAAAGATAATAAACTAGAATATTCTAAATAGAGGCTTTAAGGAGTTGAATTTTACCAGCCGAGCTTAGAAGCTTCCCCTTCCATCTTTCCAGTTTGTTTTGAATTCTCTCTATCAATTGGTTCTAGTAGGTATTCTCCAGTTTCTTAGAAAATAAAGGGAGGCCCATGTAGAAATCCGATAATTCAACTTCCTGATATCCCAGAAATTTTTTCACTCTATCCCTTATCTACTTATCAGTGTTGAAGAAGTAAGCTTTGTTTTTTTTCATAGTTTATACACTAACCAGAAGCAGCAACATAATCATTGAGAACCTGTTTCCATAAGCTTGCTTCCCCAACCGAAGCATCCCCAAACATTAGAGTATCATCAACAAACTATTGATGGGAATCAGGCCTGAGAGAGGAGGCAACTTTCACACCTTTGAGAGCTTGTGATTCCACTAGCTTTTGAATATTCCTGCTCAAAACTTCAACAACAATGATAAACAAGTAGGGAGAAAGAGGGTCACCTTGTCTAAGCCCACAACCACATGAAAAGAATCCTTGAGGGACACCATTGAACAAGATAGAATACATGGGTGTAGTGATACAAGCATAAATCAACTTAAGGAATCTACCCTCAATCCCAAACTTTTTAAGAGAAACAAATATGAAAGGCTAGGAAAACCTATCATATGCCTTAAATATCTCAATTTTAAAGGCCATCCCAAGATTTTTTGAGTGATCCATAGAGTGAAATATTTCATGGGTAGAAATAACAACATCAAGAATGTTTCTACCTTGAACAAACCCTTTTTTTATTAGAGGTTATCATTTTTCCAAGCACCAATTTGAGTCTATACACTAGAATTTTGGAGAAAATTTTGTAGACCGTGTTGCAAAGGCTAATAGGTTTATAATCTTTCATGGTTGAGGCATCAACAGTTTTGGGATTAAGAGCTATAAAGGTAGCATTCAAATGGTTCAACAACCTTCCCGATCTAAAAAAATCCCTAGCAACATTAAAGAGATCATCTTTGACTATATCCCAGTAATTTTGAAAAAAAGCAGGAGGGAAACCATCTAGGCCAGGGGCTTTAAAGGCACCAAAGGATAAAATAGCCTTTCTAACTTCTTCCATAGAAACAACATTAGACATCATTTTAGGTCTAAATCTGAAATTACATTAGGGATAACTTCAAGAAAGTCAACATTTACCTAATGAGCATTGCCAGGGTTTATAAGATAATACGAGAAGAAGTCAACAATTTCCTTGGCAATCTCTTTTTCATTGGTCACAATAGAACCATCTTCTTTCACCAACAATCTAATTTTGTTTCTATTTTTGTGTTTGAGTGTCCATTGGTGGAAGAATTTTGTGTTCCTATTCCATTATGTCAACCATTGGACCCTTGACTTTTGTTTCCAGAAGATTTCCTCCTTTTTATTTATCTTAAACCATTGGGATCTAAGATCTCTTTCCTTCACGCAAATTTCTTCATCCACTATGTCAGTATCCATAATATCCTGAACCTCTTTTAAGTTTTTTCCTGGAGTATTCTTTATCTCAAAGATGTTGCCAAAGGTCACCTTATTCCACCCTTTCACTTTTTGCTTATTTCTGCATAGCTTTTCCACCAAACAGTACATAGGGGTACCTATTATGGGATCCTCCCACCAAGATTGAACTAAGGAAGAAAAATTTGGGTGGAGGCCCCACATAGCTTCAAAATAGAAAGGGAAGGGGCCCCTATTGTGGTCCAGATTTATTTTTAGCACCAAAGCATTATGATCAGATCCAGACCTTGGGAGAGCATAAAGAAAAAGGAATTGGGAAATATCCTAGTTAGTAGAGATCAAGAATCTATCCAATTTGACTTGGATAAGATGGTTACCAATCCTCCTATTAGACTAGTGGAAGTGTAAGAATGAGGAAAACAATCTAAAATGCATCTACACTTCTAAATAAGACATTGTATCTAAGATTCAAGAAATTTAAGCTAATTTAAACTAAGAATCTTCAGAAATCTGTCATATTGCTCTCTAACTCTAAAGATTTCTTTAATCAACTTGCTCTTAGATTTTAGAAGCTAATTGATTGTTAAAATGACACTTAGAGAATGAGAATTAAACTATTATGATTCCTAAATGCAACTAAGATGATTCTACCGTAAAACTTATGAGAAAGAAACTACTGTAAACAACCATGATTGATGAACTAAAATGCTTGATTGCTTGATGATTGCTTCTATTTGCTCAATTGCTTGAATGCTTTGAAAACCTGCAGAGTAAGATTGCACAAATTAGGATCCTTTTCCTGTAGCCAGAAACCTATATTTATAGATTTCACAGCACACATTTGTGAAGGGGCAACACAACAGAGGTTGAGATTCAATCTGGAGAATTGAATGGTATGAGATGAGAAGGTGGAGCTGATCATGAAGGATTGTTCCTTCCCATGAAAACACCAGGCAAGATGAGAGGAAAGATTTGAGGCAGAAGATTGAGAGGATTTCCTGCAGGTTTGTCCCCGAGGCTCTTCCCATGAATGACAGTTGAATTAATTAGATTTAAAAAATCTAATTTTATTGGTGATTGAATAGAGGTATATGATTTTTGCATTTATTTAAATATTTTTGGTTTATTTAAATTTAGCAAAAGAGGAATAAATAATTTAATAAAACAAACTATAGAAGTTGTTTATTAAATTAAAATAAAAGGAATATGATAATTAAATTAAAGATTCTAGGATATCTTTATTTAATTAAGAAGAAATGTGATGAGGTAATTAAATAACACAAATTATTGAAGCTATGTATTTAATTTAAGATAGAATTAATGGATAAAGTATAGAAGAAATAATAATGATAATAATTAAATAAAACAAAGTATTTAATTTTGTTTATTTAATTAAGAGAGAAATAATATGATAAAATAGAAGAATTAATAATGAACTTAATATAAATAAATATTTCTATTTATTTACTAAGTAGATAATTTAAGATTAATTAATCAAATAAGTCATATTTAATTAATTAGATTCTCGGACCATTTTTAGGTGTCTACATTTTGCCCCTCTTTGAAGTGATGTGTTTACGCATTGCTTCAAAGAATGATTTTGCTTCAGCTGCCAGTATTGACGAAAAGTTTGAAATATGCTCCAGACTTGCCCCAGATATTGAATTTCAAATGATAATGATATATGCCCCCAGGAGATAAATTGATGAATTTTGATCTTTTTTTTATGATTTTTCAAATTTTTTTGAATTTTTATGATGATTTGATGATTTTAGAATGATTGAATGAAGAAACGATGAAGAAACAATTTATCCCCCGATAAAACTATGCAAAAATGCCCCACTAATAGATAAAAATTAATTTCGCAGGAAGAAATTAAATAAACCCACCAAAAAAAATCCCACCAAAAAGAACCTATAAAAGTTAAAAAGGTCATTTTCAAAAGTCATTTGTGCATTTGACTTTGAGAAACTTGTGATAGAGACCTTTAGAGTGCTAGGAGCAGCAGGATGCTGATCCCCTACCACACCCACTGACTCGAGCGTGTGCGACGTCACCAATGTCCGACTGACTATGGACCTCCGGTACGTACCCTAAAGCCTCCTTGTAATTCGTGCTTGTACCTTTTAGTTCATTTTTCACATTTTTTACTATTTTAGCACCCGACCAGTGCGAAATAGCGTGTCGGTCATCTACTTTAGCGAGCGAGAGTTTTAGCGCGTCAGCAGAATTCCGTAGCACATCACTAGGCTAGTGTAGCGCGTCAAAAACTTAGTGCTTTAGGTAGATTCTATAGCACGCCATAGGTCTGTTTTAGCGCCCCACCAGAAATAGCACCACCGAGCTCTATTATAGCGTGCCAACAAGATAGCATAGCACCCCAGTAGTTTTAGCGCACCGACCAAATTTTTCAGTGCGACAACCAAAAACTATAGCGCCTCAAAAATATTAGCACGTCATCCACCTGTTTTAGCGCGTGGAAAAACAGATTGATGAAAATTTGTGAATCTTGAATTTTATTTCGTTGATTTGTTGTTCACTCCATCCATTTTAGTTTGATCTGACTAAATAAATGGTAAATGATCTCATGATAAGCGAGATCCATTGATTGATTGATAACAATTATCCTCATGATAGGCAAGGAATAATTTGAAAATTTGATGAAATGAACCTGATTGATAGATGAGGGTTCACTTTTGATAAATTGATAATATGATAGATAAACACATTTTTAGAATTTGATGACCTCATGATAGGTCAGGTTTTAAAACATTTTTACCCGTAAGATCTGATCATTAGTTTAGATAGAGTAAAATGATGTTTGATATTCTAATGATAATGTATTGATTTGTAAAAATGTGTCTTTTGATATTAGGAGGATTTAGATGTTGTTCAGGTGCGAGAGCAGTTCCCCTGGTCCTTAGATATGATTCCACGTCTTTCACAGGATGAGAGAGCATATTATTGATTGTGGTTTAGCTTCGATGTTGGACATGCCCTAGATTAGACTTAATCGGGGTCTACTCACAACATTGGCAGAGCGGTGGCATAGCGACCACAACACTTTTCATTTACCTACCGGCGATATGACTGTGATGCTAGAGGATATATGGCGTATCCTTTGGATTCCTTTTATTGGTGAGATTGTTGTGCATGATTTAGAGGAGCGGGGTGGGATAGATTCTATTCAAAGAGTCTTTCAGAATCCTTATATTGTGGGAGTTTGGATCCCCTGGGTAGAGATGTATCATTCATATGCTCCACTTCCTTCAGTTTTGGCAGGCTTTATTGGTGGATTCCTTTGTCTTGATAAGAGGTCAAAGGGTCTATCACTTGGATGGGGTCGAGTATTAGAGGGTATGATGGTACACAGGACGAGATATGCTTGGGGTATGTGTATGCTTGCTTAGTTATATCATGATTTACATTGGATCGTGTACCTGGGAGGTAACAGTTTATCAGCAGGAGCTACACTTCTTCAGGTATGGGCATGGGAGCATATTGCTGTCACACGTCCTGAGCCGGTGTTATCAAGACCAGCGATGAGACCCTATGTGTTCCGTTACAGAGGCAGGCCTACCCAGCATATGATGGGTAAGCTAGATCATTGGAGACGGGTCCTTGATGATGTGGAGACAGTGACCTAGCATCCATATTTAGATTGTGATGACTGGGATGAGGATGATGTTGAGTTGGGATATTTGGCCGACTCGATGTATTTGATCGGGAAGAGCTCCAAGATTTTGGAGCGATTCCTATTTCGCCGCGTCTACAGGCAGTATGGGATTGTTCAGTGTATGCCACAGGGAGTAGCTCATTATGGACGACATTGGATAGATGCCAGTGATTGGGGTCCATGCCTGCCTTATGAGGCACTTATTGAGGGTTATCGTGCTCTTCAGCCATCGACATGGGATATGCGGTGAGATATTGTAGAGGCACCCATTACTCCCGACTATGGACAGTATCTAGCTCTACACCCACCTCCTCGTCTGCGACCACCGTGATATAGACCTTTAGAGTGCTAGGAGCAACAGGATGTTGATCCCCTACCACACCCACCGACTTGAGCGTGTGCAACATCACCAGCGTCTTGCTGACTATGGACCTCTGGTACGTACCCTAAAGCCTCCTTGTAATTCATGCTTGTACCTTTTAGTTCATTTTTTTCACATTTTTTACTGTTTTAGTGCCCGACTAGCACGGAATAGCGCGTCGGTCATCTATTTTAGCGCGTGAGAGTTTTAGCGCGTCAATAGAATTCCGTAGCGCATCAAATACTTAGCGCTTTAGGTAGATTCTGTAGTGCACCATAGGTCTATTTTAGCACCCCACGGTGGGCGCCAAAATGGAAGTGTAAGAATGAGGAAAACAATCTAAAATGCATCTACACTTCTAAATAAGACATTGTATCTAAGATTCAAGAAATTTAAGCTAATTTAAACTAAGAATCTTCATAAATCTATCCTATTGCTCTCTAACTCTAAAGATTTCTTTAATCAACTTGCTCTCAGATTTTAGAAGCTAATTGATTGCTAAAATGACACTTAGAGAATGAGAATTAAACTATTATGATTCCTAAATGCAACTAAGATGATTCTACAGTAAAACTTATGAGAAAGAAACTACTGTAAATAGCCATGATTGATGAACTAAAATGCTTGATTACTTGATGATTGCTTCTATTTGCTTGATTGATTGAATGCCTAGAAAACCTGCATAGTAAGATTGCACAAATTAGGATCCTTTTCATGTAGCCAGAAACCTATATTTATAGATTTCACGGCACACATTTGTGAAGGGGCAACACAACAGAGGTTGAGATTCAATCTGGAGAATTGAATGGTATGAGATGAGAAGGTGGAGCTGATCATAAAGGATTGTTCCTTCCCATGAAAACACTAGGCAAGATGAGAGGAAAGATTTGAGGCAGAAGATTGAGAGGATTTCCTGCAGGTTTGTCCCCGAGGCTCTTCTCGTGAATGACAGTTGAATTAATTAGATTTAAAAAATCTAATTTTATTGGTGAGTGAATAGAGGTATATGATTTTTGCATTTATTTAAATATTTTTAGTTTATTTAAATTTAGCAAAAGAGGAATAAATAATTTAATAAAACAAACTATAGAAGTTGTTTATTAAATTAAAGATTCTAGGATATCTTTATTTAATTAAGAAGAAATGTGATGAGGTAATTAAATAACACAAATTATTGAAGCTGTGTATTTAATTTAAGATAGAATTAATGGATAAAGTATAGAAGAAATAATAATGATAATAATTAAATAAAACAAAGTATTTAATTTTGTTTATTTAATTAAGAGAGAAATAATATGATAAAATAGAAGAATTAATAATGAACTTAATATAAATAAATATTTCTATTTATTTACTAAGTAGATGAATTTAAGATTAATTAATCAAATAAGTCGTATATAATTAATTAGATTCTCTAGACCATTTTTAGGTGTCTACAACTAGGTATACTTAGTTCCTTGGAGGGGGATTTCAATTAGACTGGCCATATTAAAGAAATCAGCCAGCTCCATCATACTATCAAAGAAATCATCCAACCCTCCTGACTTTTCTGAGGGAAAGAGAGGAGAATTAAATTCCCCTCTAAGCATCCAATGTTCATCACTCCTACTAGAAATAGCTTCACTAATTTGTTCCCACAACAACACTCTATCTCTACTAGAGTTAGGGGCATAAATATTAACAAGATTCCATTTCTCCTGAGAAACATCTTCCAAAGTAATCTCAAGACTGCTCTTACTCACATATCGCAAAGAACCTTTCAATTTAGAAGGATTCAAGAGAGTAGCAATACCACTTGAAGCTCCTTCAGCCTCACTAACAATAAAGGTAGCACCAGGCTAGACGCTAACAATAGCTTTCTCAAAAGTCTCTTTCTTCAACTTCGTTTCTTGTAAGAGTAGGACATCCACTTTGTTGTCAAGTATGCAGGATTTAACCAAAAAAAATTTATAGGGGATATTAAGACCCCTTATGTTTTAGGAGATGTACTTCATAGTAGAAAACAAAGACACCCCCACTTCTATACAAGTCAACCCCCATACTACTTCTTCTTGGGCTTCGATCCTGCGATCGAGCCCAAGGTTCTTTATTTTCCAGCTGCCACATCCCTCACAGTATCCTTAATTCTTGATTCCTTTTGGGAGGGACTTCCCACCTTGTTTCCCCCTCCAACATATGGTTTCCTTTTCTTTTTGCTTTTCGTAGTTTCTTTTGACCATCCCTCCTCATCCTCCTTATCACTAGACCCTTGAGGAAAGCCAAGAAGAGCCAGTGAATCACTAAGATTTTTAGCACCAAGATGAGAAGCAGGATTAATCTCCTCTACAGATAGGGTAGTGTCATCCGGAACATACTCCCCCTCTTCCAGAACTTCATTAGAGCCACTAATCTACTCCCTCTTCTTCAAATCTGGAACATTCATCACCAACAAGGGATCCTCACATTGGACCTTCTCCATAATTGTATCTTCCCTTCACAAATCCTTGAGGGAAGGAAAGCCCAAAGTAGGAAGGGAAGAAGCAGGTGCCACCACATTAATTTTTAGGCCATCCAACTCATTAACTTTGACCTGAGGCTCAGACACAACCATCTTTTCAAGATCTTGATTATCCTTTAGAAGAGGGATATACACCTTCTGGGGGGAAGTAGAAGAAGGTTGTACTCCAGAAGCCATAGCCTTAGACAAGACATCCTCTTTAGCCTATTTTCCTTTGGATTTAGTTCCCTCACCTGAAACCACACAAGAATCAATAAGATGTCCAAACCTCTTACATTGCTGGCAAAAGAGGCAGGCATTTTCATACTTCGGGGGTTGAATACAATTACCAAACTTAGACTTTAGCAATATTGAAGAGGGAAGAACCATATTAACAGCCACATTGACACATATTCAAGCATACTCTAGCCTTGACCTCTCCTAAGTTATCTTATCAATTTCCAAGAGGCTCCCAAAGGAGTTTGCAATGCCCTTTAAGATTCCCATCTCCCAGAATTCCAAAGGAAGGCCCAAAAGGTGAACCCAAGTTGGCGTAGAGGCCCCCAAATCAGCCGATGGGTCAAAGTCTTGTTTCCATTTGTAAAGTGAAAGAAATTTTTTAAAACCCAGGTCAAAAGCCCAAGGACCCCCAGTTAAAACTTTCAGCATATCTTCGTAAACCACAAATGAAAACAGAAAAATACCTCTGGGCATGGAATTTATGGTGACGCTTCCCTTGAGATTCCAGGTGGAAGCAGCCCACTGATGAACATGTTCAATATTTGGCCTATACACCAAAAACTTACCAACAAGATCCATTTTGAGGTTATCTATCGCCTTCAGCATGACAACCTCAGGGACATCTACTTCCCAGCTAGTAACTGAGCAGGAAGCAGATTCCACAAGTCTTTTAGACTGGGATGGCGAGTCAGACCCCACCAGTTTGTCCACGTACGAAGCCAAGGCTTCTTCAGAAAAAAAGGAATTAAGTGCAAAAGTTAGAGAAAAGGGTGACTTCCTAGAGATTCCCTTTGTCATTTCCCTAGAGGAAAGGACTGTAGTACAAGGAGGGGACGTCATTTCAGAAACAACCAGACTAGCCACTGCCACCATAGGCATAATGCCAAGAAAGGGGACAAAATCCTTGGAATGGGGAGCCTTCCCGCCCCACCCCCCTGAGCAACCCATGAAGCAGTCAAATCAAAATAGTGTTAGAAATTCAAGAAGCAGCTAGAGCAAGAAACGCCAGCGCAGAGAAGAGCTTACAATTATAGCAAACAATACTTTTCTTATTAGTCTAACCCCCATTACTTCTCAATCTGCATTGATTTGCTTTGTGTCCAAATTTGTTATAGGTATAACAATATCCATTAAAGGATTGATTCATTCTACCTCCATTAAACCTGTTCATCATTACCTGGTTGATCATTCTCACTCACTACAACAAATCCCTATGATTTGCTCCATTTTTTGCTTCCACCCACTATTTTAATGTAATTTTTCCTAATTTTTGAAAACATCGGCACTATTTATTGGGATGGCACTTTTGTTGGTGTTTATTTGTGCGAATTAGTATAATTCAGCGCTAATTAAGGCATTAATTTGGCCAAAAGTAGCACCGCAGTTAGCGCCGATATTATCTTTGAGTGTGGCACCATCGTTAGTGTCACCTTTGGCTCTGAGTTTAGCTTTGAGTTTAGCGCCAATTTGAGCTCCTGCTTTAGCTTCGAGTTTAGCTTTGGGTGTAGTGTCGATTTAGACACTCCTATGTTGAAGAGACTTATTTATATGTCTCATCGATAATGTAAAATAGTGAAATGTCAACAAGATACAGGCATATCGAGGAGAGAATCACTTACGTCACATCGACATGGTATATCTACAAGTGCTTGGTGAAATACAACTCTTGGATATAATGAAGTAATGTCGATGAGACATTGAGATATCGGTAAGACAAGATCTTCAAGTAATGATCAAAAGCATACACCGCTATACCGTTGGGAAGGTGAGCAACATATGCGGTAGAGCAGTATACACCACAACCCCGTGGCAGGAAGCCTTGAGCAAGGCGGTGGTGTGGTAAACAGTAGAAGGGAAGGGAAAAACCCCGCCATACAACAACCAATATAATAAGAGACGGAGGTAGTACGATAATCATGGCATCATTACAATTTATAGCACTAAATCTAGCAAATCACGTCAATCACAATCCATTTGAATAAATCATTAAAGGAATCAAGAATATAGCCCGTCAAAATACTGTAAAACTCTAATAAACATACTCTAAGTTTTTTGTCGAAATCTTATTTTCAGGCATAGCTCGTCAGAATGGAGTTTTCATTTTAATAAACATACAATCAAACCTTTGTTGAAACCTTATTTCTGCCAAATTGGAGAAGTGTTTCAGTAAATAATTACATAGAATGGTAAGGAGATGTGTGTGATAGGAGGCATAGGATTCATTGTTGTTTATCTCATTCGTGCTCTAATCAATAAGGGTTACAATGTTCACGCTATTATTTGTAATCTAGGTATTTAATTGACATATCTTTGCATAATCTCAAAGTCCTTTAGATGCTTTTGAAGTATCAATGTATCCTATATAGGGTTTAGAATGAATTATTTTAATTTAAAAAAATAAATTAGATGCTTTTGAAGTATCAATGTGTCCTATATAGGGTTTAGAATAATTTATTTTAATTTAAAAAAATAAATAAATGATGTATTTTCCTGTGATTAGATAATGTGGAGATCTCCTAAATCTGCCCTAGCACACTGTCCTCTTTCGCACTGTGTTCATTACTCCAGTTGCTAGGGTTTTGCATTTGACATCTTTAATATCTTCATGATAGTGGCTTTTAAATAGATCTTAGTCTTTGCTTTAATATTTATCATGTAACCCTTGATTTCCATAATCCACCTTCAATCTCTTCTAAGAACGTTGTCTTAAGCTAGACTACATAGTATGCATATAAAGCAAGTCCTTCATACTTGCCATTGTTCCAAACCGCCACTCACCGCCTTGCTTAAAATGCTACCTCCATAAGCACAATAGCATCTTTTAAAATCATGGTTGCTAGTGATTGACCATTAAGGTCACTACTTTCATCAAGATACAATGAGATTTTTTTGTTCAATCTTAAGGCATTATGCAAGATAACATTGTGAATTGTTTGTTGTGTACAATTTGCTTTTCTTGCACATTTACTGCTTTGCTAACTGCCTTTAAGAATGGATATTGCACCATCAGCTGCAATGTCAAACAACTCACTCACTGTCACCTGAAGATTCCTATCA
Source organism: Sequoia sempervirens (assembly GCA_007258455.2). Lineage (NCBI taxonomy): Eukaryota > Viridiplantae > Streptophyta > Pinopsida > Cupressales > Cupressaceae > Sequoia > Sequoia sempervirens. The sequence continues at coordinate 73,486 of VDFB02015808.1, forward strand.
TGAGCATCCCTTTATAAAATCAAACTATGTCCTATAGACTACCTACTTCCTTACTAATATAGGGGACTCATTGTTTCATGGTATTTTGAGTTCTACTTAGAAGGGGTTAATATGTGGCATTTTTATGTGCAAGAAGAATAGAGTGTGATGCAATGTTCCAGTATGGAGGGTTCAGGAAAAATTGGATTGCTATTGGTGTCATAACCAGGTTGGATTGTACCTTGAGCCGGTGTGAAACACTTCTGGGTGTTTTCGTTCGGAAGCAGAACTTGTGTGTAGGAATTTCCAAATATCTGATAAAGGAAGTTCCTACATTGTAAAGATAAAATCATAAATCTTCATATCCAGTTTCTGATCCAACCTTACATCTTTAATATCTGATAGAGAAAGTTTGTACATTCTAAAGATAAAATCATAAATCTGCTTATCCAACTTCTGATCTAATTTGAGGTTTTGAATATCAAATAGAGAAACTTCCTATATTCTAAAGATAAATTCATAAATTTTATTGGTCCAATTGGAGATCCAATTTTAGGTCGTGAAGCTCCAACAAAGAAAGTTCCTACATTCTAAAGATAAAATCATAAATCTGTTTGGTCCAATTTAAGGTCCAATTGTAAGGATTTTTCTTTTTAATTATACTTTCTGACATTTGTCTTGATACAAATTGTTACTTTAGAATTAGTGTATTTATTTTCTTCTAATTTTTTCAACCCTCATTTCAGGGAAGAGCTCTGAAGACGGTTCCTTCAGATGAATACTACACTTTTTCACTATAGGTTCCATCTAGAAACACCAGAAGCTCAGGTACTATCATACTCAAGTACAACAGAGTTTGAGGTTACCTTGTTCTCCATGATACAAAATGTTGTCCTTCAATCCCTCTTAAGCAACATTCACTATTATGGACTTCATCATTGTACCTTTCATGCATTTGATTTAATTTATTATGTGGAAACATGTTGCCTCTGTCTTTGCAAGTGATGACTATTTTGTAAGCTTTTAATCTACTTGACTGCCCCTCATGTTCAATTCTTGTGACTGTTACGATGATTGGGGCTGCTTAATTTTAACCAGACTATTAATGAAAACTATCTTGGAATCCTTGATGACTAGTTTTGTCAGAATCATGGCTATGTTGATAGTGGAATGTTCTTATTAATAAGGATAAATCTTTATCAATAAGGAGATTACCCCTTACCAACATACTCCACTATCCTTGCAAAGATTGATCTTTAATGCTTCATGGATGGTTTACTTGTGATTATCCTTCTCAAATGAAACAATAGGGCAGCAGGCTGGGCTCAGCCTTTGTGGGAGCCACATTTCACCCATGCTATAACTAGATAAAAAACAACCTAATTTTATCGATACCTGCATGTTAGATAAAACCGAGCATATGATAGATATGTTTGATAGCTTTCTTGTTTTCCTAGACATTTATGGTATGCAAGTTATTTGAATGCACATGATTATCAAATTATATTTTTATAGATGTATGCACAATTTTGACCGGTGATCCTTCATTTCTCTAACAACACTCTTCTCACTCAAGTGCAGGGAACATAGGAGCATCAAGGAAGACATCAACTTGGAGGCTTAGACAAGTAGGAAGACTAAAGATGATGCAGAAAAAAGCAACCGGGATTCATCACTAAGGCAATGACAAGTCCCCTTTCTCTTTATGTGAATTTTTCTCTTTTGTATATATAAATGTATAGTTTTTCAAATATATCCATTCAAATAGTCAGTTCCACGACTTTGTGTGGAACACCATACATTTACATTATCAATAAAGACTACATTTTGAAAGGATTGTGCAATCTTTCCTATATTATATGCATTTGCATAAGTGCAATCTAGTAATGTAATCTTCTGATTTTTTTTATGCACATGAATGTAATGTAGCATAAATAAAAATGTACCTTACTCTTCATTTGAAAATCACAAAAGCTCTACCTGATTGAGCTATTAACTTTTGTGCCTTCACAAACATATGTTGATACAAAATGAATGGAAGAAGCATCCAAGTAATCATAATTTTTTCTACCAACAATTCATACCAAAGAGTGAAAAATTTAAGGATATTGCAATAGGTAATTTGTATCGACACAAATAATATTACTGAAGCATTTCAAATTTTAGGCCATAAGAACCATCCTTTTTAAAACATGGATTGTGTTGTAGCCAAAATTACATCCTAATTATTTTTGCATACTTCCATTTTCACTCATCTCTTACATCCACCATATGCATATAATTCCTATCATAATAACTTAAATTTAATAAAATCCCTCACGTGAGCTTCCAAATAAAACCCTTGATCACAACATCAAAGTGTATTCCTCCTTTGAAATACTCCTATGATTGCTAATAGCATATCGCCAAGACAATACCATGTTGATGAGAGTCCCTCCAAAGTCTCCCCGACATTAGCACAAAACACAAATCAAAAATGTAGATGAGACACCCCTATGTCAAAGAGACTTATTTATATGTCTCATCAATGATGTAAAACAATGAATGTAAACAAGATATGGGCATATTGAGGAGAGAATCACTTATGCAACATCAACAAGGTATATCTACAAGTGCTCGGCGAAACACAACTCTTGGATATAACAAAGTGATTGTCGATGAGATAGTGGCATATTGGTAACAGACATTAACTTATCTCATCGACACCGGTAACCAACATCGGAGGAACATAAGATCTAATGTTGATGAGACATTGAGATATCAGTAAGACAAATAAGATTGTCTCATCGGCAATCTTCAAGTAATGATCAAAATCATATACCGCCGGGAAGGTGAGCAACATATGCGGTAGAGCAGTATACACTAGAAGGGAAGGGAAAAACACTGCCATACTGGCATATCGAAGAAACAACAAGCATTTTAATTAAAAGTCTCTTCGATAGTTATGAAATGATGATTAGTCTGATTGATGTGACTAACAAAAATATCGATAAGACTACCGCTATTAATGAAGAACTTGATCATAAAGGTGGCACGAGCGCCATTTATGAACCAAGGCTGGATGAAGTGTCCTAAAGTTTGATAAATACAGCCTCAAAGAAGTTGAAATCACTGTGAATTGTAATTGAAGGATTTGGAGAACCAAGTTGGACAACGGTAGGAAGTTGGAAATTTGCAGCATTTATCCAAGGAAGTGGTATAGACTCAGCTCAAAGTATTTTCTCAGTAAGTAGATGAAAGCATTGCATGAGTAGGGTTGAGATGGAAAAAACCCTAGGAAAATAGAAAGCAAAAAGATAAAAAACTGAAGCTAGGCAATTCAATCAAGACTTAATTGATCAGTGTCCTAGGTCTGGGCCAAAATCCAGAAGAATAGCACAGCTTAACCCATCGTGTGTGACATTAGTAGATAAACAAAAAAATCTAGGAGATGTATGGACTCCATGTAGGGGTTACAACCTCTTTATTTATCATTATAGGAAGAAATTTTGGCATAGCAATTTGGGTAAACATGTAGTACCCAACGTCTTTGTGAACGTAGAGTTAATGAAGGTGTTGAAAAAGAATTACAATCTAAAGATGAGAGCAATTCATTTTCTTGATGGGTCATAGTTCATGGTCATAAATCTAGATTATATTTCCATGATTTTTCAGCTAGACACTTCCCTAAAATCAAAATTACGAATCAGAGACTTATTGGAGGAATACCGCACCATGAACACAAGTTACAAGACATGGAAATTGCCTCTACATAGGGTTAAAGGTGCAGGAAACCAAACTATGAGGTTCTCTAGTCAAGATAAGCCCCCATTCTCTATGGCTTTGTTTGCATAATACTTTCAATACACTTATTACTCAGCTAGTCAAGTACTGGGAATGGATGTTCCTGAGAACATGACAATTTCTCCCATGGTTTTAGCCACAGAAATCTAGAGCCATAATGCCCGACCCTATGTTTATGCAGAGTATTTATCAAAGGCCATCAATAATGCCCTCAATATCATCAAGCATGACAGTGAAGCCATTAATTTCAAGCACTATTCTCTTTTCATGCACATGATATTATACGAAGGATAGGTGATGGGGATATGGGGTGAGGAATTAAGAATAAAAGACTTAGATAATGATGGAAATTCAAGGCCTGTACAAATGTGGACATATGTGTGGGACAACAGGTGTGGGAGGTCCCACTACCTATATTTTGAGGAATATTTTGTCAAACCACTATACAAGATGCTAGGCCACAAATTTGACTACAACCTCTCCCCAGAGATCTTAAGATTTCTCCGACCAAAAGATATGGGTCATGAAGCAGGGATAAATCACAATTGGGGGGACTGGTACATGTTTGGGATTGTACTATTATCAGGGTTTATGGATTTGACGTTACACCTTATTTGCTACCTAAGATTGTGCCAGACAGAGTTGCTTATTTAGATATCATAAGGCAATTGTCATTTTCAGCTTTCATGCATTTAAAGAGCTATAGGAGGAAAAATTTCATGTCTTCCACTTTATGCTTTCGTGATTTCACTATTATCTTTGATTCAGGCTATGACTTGGTTAGTGGTAAACTGGATTATTATGGCTTTCCGGTTGGCAACAAAAGGGAAAAGTTTGATCTTGAACACTTCATTTGTGATGCCAAAAGTTTTCAGAAATTGAAAGGGTATGAGCATAGTTTCCTTTTAGAAGATGTCATCAGAAATTGTGAAGAAAAACAAAACATGATGAGAATGAATTCCTATAGTAGGGTTATGATGGCTAAGGCTTGGAAGGTGAATAATAACCCAGGCTACATAGGGGCTTTCCCTAAGGTACATGATCCCATAGAAAGAATTGAACAGTTAATCCTCCATGAAGAAGAACTGATAAGAGATGTGTCACTTGTGGCATTTGAAAGAGGAAGGGGCGTTAGTCCTAGGAGGCAAGTAGAAAATATCACACCACTAGATCACTTATCACCTCAGCCTACTCTTGAAGTGATTTTTTTATTTGGTTCCCCATCCATGGAAGAAGATAACACTGAGGAGGAAGAAGGAGTCTCACAATTTAATGATCCTATTATACCCAATATGAGATTCCATTGGAAAGAAGTGTGATCACCTTTGAAGCCTCTGATGAGCTATCAGATGATGTGAGGCATCGTGCAAGTCAGGAATTTGTTGCAGATGATACTTTTGTGCAAACCCTTGAATTTAAGTTCTTTATATATGAGTATAAAGGAAGACTAATAAGAGAAAGGTTATAGGACATTGACCCTGAGAAAGAGGCTTATGCCTTGAAAGAGTTGCAACATGAAGTTGATAGGGAAATGAGAAACATGACTGCTGAGAGAGGAAGAGCATTATTGCAAGAAGTTGGAGTTATGCTCCTTCCTACTCAATGGAAGCATAAATTTGAAAAGGCTCAAAAGGAACATGAAGAACTAAAAAGAAAATTGAAGGCTACTACTTTTGAAGTAGCATCAGGTATAATTTGTATGAAATTCAAAGATATGTTCCAACATGCAGATGGTGTCTGGCGTGCTCACAGTGGAACATACAAGGCCCTTGTGGAGCATGGAAGTCTGCTTGATAGGATGAAGGAAATGGAATCCCATATCAAGGAAAAATATGGAGATAATAATGCTTTGCTCCAAGAATGTCAGAGCCTCATGAATACACATGAAAACTTCCAGAATATCTTGACACAGGAATTGAGTGACTTCAACCAGCCACTATGTATGGCCATGCCAGATTTCTTTGAAGAAACAGATTTGAAGGAGCAGGAAACTTGGAAAAAATGAGATATCAAAATATTTTCCAAGCATCCTTAATGACATCAATGATGAGGATGAGGTACTCAGGAAAACGCATAAGCAACTTGGGAGGATTGCTGGATTGGAGAATGTAATGATAGACACTCTACAAAATGCAAACACTTATGCCCAAGAGAAATACATTGATCACATGTCAAAGGTTAATTTGTTCCTTGCACGAGCTGTATGAGGAGGTAGTCAGAGTTTGGTTGTTGCAGATGCATTAACATGGTACTTGAGCCTTGAATAGTTCTTAGGTGGTCACGGGCACTTGTTGATGATTAACAGACTGTGGTGCATCCAACACTAAACTCTTTTTAAGTTTCTATGTTATGTTAATTATGCTTTAGTTAAGAAATGATGTAACTTTTGTGAATGGACCTGAAGCTCGTTGCTTCCTGTACAAATAGGGAAACCAAGTTTCAATTTTGATCATCATATCATCATCATTTCAATCCATTAGAATAGATACTAGACCATCTCATCCACTTATTCATATCAAAAGAACTCATATTATGTATGTTTATATTTTGAGCAATATAATGGAGCAGATACATTATAACTTGTAATCCATTTTCAGTGTTCAATTGATGTGTTGATTTTCATGCTTATTTATTGCTTTGTTGTCTCCAAAGTGGTCTTTTCAAGTTGTTTAAATCTGCAAGATTTATCAAGGCACATTTGTTTTTATTGTGTGGATGCTTTGATTGGTTTTTGGTTAGGTGTTAATTAAACTCCTTTCAACTAATTTACTTTAATTGGTTCGTATTAAGGATTAAAGTCCTCTTAGAGATTGGCACCCTCTTATGGTCTAAAAACCCGCATTTTTGAGACCCAATAGATTGCAAATAACTCTGAAAATTTAGAAGTCTATGAAACAATGTATATATTCTTGTACTTGTATATTATATGAAACATTGCTTATTTTCTATGAAACAATGTATATATTCTTGTACTTGTAAATATTCTTTTATTGTTATGTCTATTAAAGAAAACATCGTTTGAATAAAAAATGTTTCACCCTTTTTTGTAAGTGAGTATGTGAATTATTGTTTAAGGAAAAATATTACAGTGTTTACATTTTCAGTTTACTAGTTTCAAATATTCATTTGCTATGTATATAAAATTGTATGTGCTCTTTATCTCTAATGACATAAAACAGTAATGTCATCACAATCAGGGTTTTCAATTTCAGCACCATCATTGTCCACACTTTTCATATCCTATTCACTTTTAAGTACAATCATCAAAATTTAATTTTTATTTCTTGTCCCAATTAATCTCGATTCCTTTCAGTGCAACACAGTAGGTTGCATGTTAAATTTCAAACATTTTCTTTGCATTTTTTTGTATATATTATTTTCTCAGTGCATCATTATGTAACAACAATTTCACTTCTAAGATATACAGTAAAAATAAATGAAAGCACATGTTTTCTTTGTCAAGGGAAATGTATGGTGAATACCCTATGTCTTTCATATAAGTGTGCAAGCGAAATAAGACAACTGATTGAATATGATTTTCTACTGTACAATTGTTTTTTATGTGCTTTTTACTTTTTGCATGTGGATTACCCTAAGAAAGAGACTTATACTTATCTTTTTTTAAATGAAGTCTTTACATTTCCTATCTACAAAAGGAATTTATTGCTTGACAACAAGTTCGTGAACTTCATACAAATTAAGATTGGTGTAAAAGGCCATCCCCACAAATGTTGTTTGGTCTAGAATTATAATGGAAAATAAAAAAACTTGCTAGGAGAATAAAACAGGTTTTCAATTGTCCAAGTACAACATAATATTACTAAGCATTTCAAAGTTTAGGCCATAAGAATCATCCTTTTTTAAACATGGATTGCAAATAATTCTACAAATTTAGAAGTCTTGGTCATTAATATTATTGTCTGCTACAATGTCATCCAGTGTATCATTGTCAATGTTCATATGTTCTTTCAAGTATTTAACATTATCACCATCCTCATCTTGACCTGCATCATCTTCACCATCATTGAAATTTGACTGTAGACCATCTATATTGTTACCAAATGTATTTGGATCATCATTTTCTATACCATCCATATTGTTGTCTTCCATAACATAATCTAACTCTGGATTGTTCTCTTCTTGTGCCTGAACATAACCATCTTCAACATCATCATGGATGTCAATTTCTTTGATGTTCTCTAATCTGTCTCTCTCATTTTGTTGGCCATCATTGTTTTGCTCAGTATCCACTAACGCATCGTCAAATACATACATTAATCTTGGATCATAATGTATGACAAATATCCATTTCGGGTCTAGAATATCTTCTTAGAAAAATACTTGCACATGAACGACATACATATATTAGATGTATGTTATAGCAATTTTATTGATTAATAAACACATGTATATATTCGCAATAAGCTATGAATTAATTGATTAATGATCACTACCGCTTCTTGTTTGAGTTAAAGAAATACCTGCTCACAATGAATTGGTAGAACATAAGGCTCCTTATCCTCCAGTAGGAATGATGAGGAATCTATAGAAAATAATCCACTATGGGTATCATGTCTCCGTGTCCTCTCAAATGCTTCATACCATCTACACTTAAAAATACAACATTTAAAAGAGCAGTAATCCAACTCAATAATTTCTTGTATTTTCCCAACATATTGTAGATTCCCTTCAATTATATTCTTATCTTTTGAGCTTGATCGAATGGATTGCTCAAAGTCAACCATGATGCCACAATTGAAGGATCGTCTCTTTACATCTACACTTTCTACACGATAATGTTGACCATATGCCCACATTGCTAGATATTTCCTCGCCTGTGAAATACCATTTATTTTAATGAAAACAAATATAATGATGACTATTAAAATAGTTAATACTGTCAAAACTATAAGGAAACAACATTTTGTAAAATTCCAACTATACCTTTCTTTCACATCCTCTAGACATGTTGATTTCATCTTATGTTATTTTTGAATATGTGCCTACATCTTCTATTTGATTTTGAATTTGTTCAGTAACCCATTCTAGTGTGCAATCTTTGCCCCATTCCCCAAGCAGATGAGTGGGAAGTGGAGTATTCCTTGGGTTTGATTTCTTAAACTGTCTCCTTGCTTCTAACACTTCTCTCTTTTTATCATACAGATCAATCCATTTGTTCATAAAGTCCATGTGGTACATAATGAACTTGTTGAGTATAGAACTTTCATCTACACCTAGTACATGTCAACATGTTTATTTAAATCTCCAAATGTCATGTTGTTAATTTGACAAATAAATTACAGAGTAAATTAATGATTGCAAGAAAAACAACCACACTAATCGTGAATTTACTTACTAATTTGTACTTCAACACCATTAGATTGTGGTTTTTCTCCATCAATAATATTTGATGCTCGTTCTTTATCCCAGATGTGTGGGCCATCTTCAAAATCCTTACCAAGGAATTCACATAGGAAGAAAAATGCTTCATTCAATACATACCCTTCAGCCATGCAACCCTCTGGATGTGCCTTTTGTTGGACATATCTTTTAAGTTTTTTCATATACCTCTCAAAGAAAAACATCCACCTCATTGATACAACACCCGCCAATTCAATGTTATCAACTACATGTATAAGTAAATGGACTTGTAGGTCCATGAAACTTGTAGGGAGCTCCTCAAATACACATACAATTTTTGCAATTTCTTTCTTCCACTTTGGCACTTCAGATTCATGGATCTCCTTGGAGGTCACCCACCTAATATAAGAATAGTAAATTAGTATGAACCTTTAGTCATAAATTAAAATGCAATATAATATCTCTATGTCTCTCACACATGAACATTTCATATAACCGCATATATTGTCAATGCTGACAATTGACTTATGGCATTCCTTAAGTCAATTGTAAGACATGAATCTCCCCTGATTGACAATGGCATGATATTCTATCAAACACATTTATGAAAAGGTCATTAGTAATTTTTTCTGACACAACAAAATATCAAAATAAATTTAATGTTTAATCAATGTTACCAGTAAATGTTAAATGTTGATATATAATACCTTCATTAAATTATGAAAATCACGTGTTTTAAATCTTGTGATATGTCCATCAACTGTAAAAGCTTTATCCAATGATGGCCCATATCTAGTAGGTGTCCTTATTGAACGGATGACATTTTTTAGTTGGTCTAGCTCTTTTTTTTCAAAATCCACAGAGCTTTTGCATATGTTTCATTTTCCCTGTTTGGCCACAAATGTTTTCTATCAAATTTGGTACGCGAAAGAGAAATATCTCTCCTTGAAGACAAGATGTCCTTCTCTTTGCCTGATATGTGTCAAAATATAGAATCTAGGACATTTTTGAAGATATGCATAGGATCTAATAGGTGAGATATTAATATATCCTTCCAGTAAGGGAGCTCATAAAATATGGATTTCCTTTTCATTCCTTCAGGCATATTAACTACAACTTGATCTAGTTCTTCAATTGAATCACCCCGATCAAAAAAATCCTCCCAAGCTTTCAATTCAGCATCTTCATACTTCTTAAGCCAATCACTTGGACCCATAATCATGGGAGGGCCTCTATTTTCAAAATTTCCATCAAATTGATTCTTCAGGCAATTTCTTAACCTATGATCTAGTGGTAGAAAAACCCTATGTTTTGCGTAAATAAATATATGTAGATCTTTAGAATACCACCCTTGAAATTGTTCTATACATCTTGGACATGCAAATATCCCCTTTGTTTGAAATCCTGCAATTCAATAAGTGATG
>VDFB02015809.1:0-20607 GCA_007258455.2 Sequoia sempervirens
CCTATTGAAACATTCTCCATAGCATTGAAAGAGGGATTTGAATACATACTAGGACTTGTTTGTATAATCATATTATTTTCCAAATTGACTTCTTGCAAATTAGCTTCATCTACAACCATGGTATCCTCAATGTTTTTATCTTCAATAGTTGTGGAATTGGATGCTTCAGCATTATTCATTGATTGAATCCTCCTTCTATATCTTTTCCTTTTTGATTATTTATCTTTCTTTGCTTGAATTTCTTTAGGATTCAATGTCTTCCTATCTTTCCTCTTATTACGAGCTTGTGAATCAATTATTATAAAATTATCAAGCACAAATGAATGTCAATAGTGAAAGTCTTCCAAAAATTCAATTCAAATTGCAAGTTGAAGACTTGTAAAGACAAAAGTATTCCTCTTTTTTTCTTCCAAATGAGTAGAAAACTAACACAATTCCACTTAAAAAATTGTTTACATGATGCCTCCTTTCAAAAATTCAATCCAAATTGCAAGTTGAAGACCTATAAAGACAAAAATCTTCCTCTTTTGTTCCTCCAAATGAGTAGAAAACTAACACAATTCCACTTAAAAACTGTTTACATGATGCCTCCTTTGAAAAATTTAATCCAAAATACAAATTGAAGACCTGTAAAGACAAAAGTTGATAGAAAATAGCCCAATATGTTGCATTTAGTTGTACATGTGAAGTTGCAAAACTACAATAAAATTTGCCAATAATTTTTAAAAAAATGGTAAAGAAGCGGGATCCAGCAGTTCAAACATTTAATATTAGGAAATGGGATCTGACTTAAACTGTTTCTAAAGAATTTGTGAACTTGCCCTTGCTTTGTGGTCGGGTTTTTGGCTTGTATTTTGGTTCGGGGAAAGCATTGGGAATCCAAACCTAGGCCTTCAACCTGGTTTGACCTGCAAGTTGAAGGTCCTAACAATGTCAAAGAAAAATACCGACTTTGGACATATGGCTAACAACCTTTTTTGCAGAATTTTCTAATGAAATTAAAAGCCATTTTAGATGAGAAGTGCAGATTCCAAATGTGCATTTTTACAAAGGATTATTTTTCTATTTTTCAATTAATTGTTGTGAAGCTGGTCCATAAACTTGAAATATTAGAGTTTTTTTACTATTTTATTAAAATATTTTTGTAAAATGAATTGCAGAAAACATACCTTCATACGATTCTTTTCAATTTAAAAAATTAAAAAAGGGATAAGTTTAGGTCATCTTACATGTGATGTACATGATGATTTTTCAAAACATAAATATGGCTAATAAAATTTAACAAAAAAAATTCAATAAAAAATTACAAAAAATATAAAAAACGTGCTTCAATGAGTTACAAATTTTTCCCAAAAGGATTTAGAAAAATATGATAATTTAGGTCAAAATATGGATGATGTACACATGTGCATGGTATGGTAAAAAAAAAGTGACTTTTAAAAAGTGGTTTCTAGAAACACCTATTGGAAATCAATTTGTAGCATCTGGGTTTTCAAATAAATTACATATTTGGAAACTAGACTCTGAGTACTACATTTTATGAGCAGTGACTTTTTTGAATATTCTATCTCTAAGTGCTTCAAATGTTAAGGTCGAATGTGTCAAATTCTAAAAATCAGGGAAAACACTTCCACTTTTTGACTAAAAAGTGGACTCAACTTCTTGCCAGCACCCCCTATCTATCTCCTAATCCCTCTCTCCCTCTCCTTCTTTGACTCTATCTCTCTATCTCCCTCACTCTATCTCTCTTCCATCTATCTTTCTCTCCCTCTCCCTCTATCTCTTTATCTCCCCCTCTCCCTCTTCTTTATCTCTCTATCGCATCCTCTCCCTCTATCTTTTTCTCTCTCTCACTATCTCTTTATGTGTCTCTTACCCTCTCCCTTTCTATCTCTCTATCTCTCTCCCTATCTATATTTGTATCTCTATCTCTCCCTCTCTATCTCTATTTCTCTATCCTCTCCATCTCTCTTCCTCCCTATCTTTATCTCTCACACCATCTTAATCTCTCCCTCTACCTTTATTTTTCTCTCTTTTTATCTCTCTCTCTCTTCCCCTCTCTATATCTCTATCTCTCTCTATATATCTTTATCTCTCTATCCTCCCTCTCTATCTTTATCATTTTATAAGATACAAAATGCAAGCACATTTTATGGCGCATGTTTTGTGGCTCAAATTTTGTAACACAAAACATGTTGATGTTTTATATGGCACAAAACATGCTCGTGTTATGTGATTTTGAAGATAGTGTGAACGTGTTATGTAGAAAATTGGCCTTTTGGCCACTTTTGTACACCATTTCCATGCACATGCTTGTTAAGATTTATCGATTAGTATAGGTCATTGTGAATGAAATATTATCTATTAATGCATGTCCCTAAATAGGTAAATGGTATGTTTGAAATTTTTTTCGATACCTTGTATATGAATAGGTTTGCAATTTATATGATATTTTATGGTGGAATCATTTGACCTCTATATAGGCCTAAGATTCTATTGTGATCAACCATTTGACCTCTATATGGGTGAGAGCATATTATATATTTTAATGGTATATCTAGGTATGTGCTCTATTTTTTGTAGACTTTGTTAATGTTATTTTAGACCATATATGATCTATGTTTTATGGGGTGTTGTAAATGTTATTTTTGGCCTTATAGGCCTACACACATTTAAAAATTATAATTAGTTAGGTTCAACAATATAGGCCTATGTAGGTTATTTTAAATTGGATAGTAAGTTCAACCTACCCAGGTTTATACTCATTCAAGCACTATAAATTTGATGTGAGACCATATAAGGTTTGTGCTTTTAACCAGGCTTTGTTAATACTGTGTTCAACCATAAAGGCTAGTATTTATCCCAGCATTGTTAATGTTGTGTTTGACCATAAAGGTCAGTGTTTATTCAAGCATTGTTAATGTTGTGTTCGACCATAAAGTTCAATGTTTATTCAAGCATTGTTAATGATGTGTTTCAGCTATATAGGCCAATGCTTAACCAAACATCGTTAATGATGCATTCAACCATCTAGGCTTGAGCTTTATTTTAGGTGAAGACAATGTTGACCCAAAGTTTGGCATTGTTTGCTACATACATTGCTATGTTCTACTGTCATTAATACTTACCCTTGTTAGGTCATGCCTTTTGTGAGTGATGTTTATTAGATCTTTTCTCAACAATGAATGAGGTGAATAATGTGTTTAATGAAAATGTTGTATGGTATCAACCTTACCAAGTATGCAATTAATTGGAAATATTTTTATCTTTGATAATGAATATTTGTTGGAAATTAAACCATGGGCATGATTGTATGCTTTGTACAATTATTAAAAATAATTGATCATAAAACAAGTCAAAATTTTGAGGTATTTTTATAATTATTATTTGGTTATGGAAATGAATGTTTGTTTGTATTATGCCTTCTCTTTTGAAAATAAATTAATTGTGATAATTTTTTTAGTGATATATGTATTTATGTGGGTACCTATGTATATAGGATGTATACATATGTAGATATGGAGTATGTATAAAGATGTTATTTATGTTGTATAATTATGTGAAAATACATACATATGTTTGTGTTCTTATATGCATTTGCTTATGTGAAAAAGGGGTAGATTGTTTATCTAAAATCATAAACAATTTTTGGTTATTGTTGAAACAAAAGATCAATGTTTAAACTAGGCATGTTTGAGAATTGTAAGGTAGAATTAAGTATGTCAGTGGATTATTATGACACTTGTAATATGTACTTGTAAACTAAATTGTTGAGCAATGTTATATATGATGTTTAATACTTGATGAAAAGAAACAAATATAAAGCTTCTATTTATTCTATTTAAAAAAATATATATGATGTTCAATTGATGTAATAAAATTCTTAATATATTTTGTATTCATTTCAAAGAAACAAATATAAAGCTTCTATTTATTCTATTTAAAAAAAAATATGGTGTTTGTTAGAGAAAATTTTGTGTTGTCTAGATTAGACGAAACCTTCAACTCTATATAATTCCTAAATGCTTAATAAACTATTTTCCAATACTTAAATGATATACACAATATTATAAATGTTTTTCAAATAGTTTCAAATGATAGATATATGTCTAATGTTGTTCCAAAACCCTACATACTAGAAAAACTCAACATGTGTTTAAATATATTAATATTGAGATCTAACAACATCAATTCACTAAAAAAAGTAACAATTTTTGAAGTATACATCTCAAACAATTTAAATATATTTAAAATTATATAAGCAACAAAGATATTTTAAAATTTGATGCAAATGAGAGTGTTCTAGCCATATACTCATGAAAAATAACTCAAAATCCTCTATTATTACATTGGTTTCTCCTCTTTAACTATACCAACAACAACCCACAAAAAGCCATGAATTTTCTCTTCCAAAAATAGATACCAAGGTGTTTTTCTTTCCTCTCCAAATCCCCTTCAAGAATGCCAAGAACATGCATATATAACCCACATGTTTGTTGCCAATCACATCCTTATATGCTTCATGGAAGATAGTTCTCACTTAAAAATTTCCAAAAAACCCTCCAAAAGCTTCTTCGACTAAATTTACTCACCCAATGGTGAGTTAATGACTAAAAAAATCAGTATTTGGTTGGCCTCAACAACCATAAACTCTATTTTTGGCCCTTCATAAATCCTCACATTTTTCTTCTTTTCAACTTCTAATTTTTTAATTGAAACTAATTTTCATATTTATTCAACAAAATGAATATAGATGAGTGATTTGAATAATAAGACTAAATTTTAAATTTTCTTTAAGTGATAATATAACACACACACCAAGTTTCACATATATCTAAGACAATACTTAACTCAAATAGATGTATGAAACAACTATTTGAGAACAAACAACATGCGAACACTGAAAAGAAAGTATAAAATTAAACTATATTTTTACACAATGACATCCAAACAAACACCTATAAATGCATCATTCTACATGACTTACGAAATAGTGTGAGTGTGTGAGTTCTTGATCAACATGGTACAATCGCCACATTAACACAATCTAGTACTCTCTCTTGGATGATACTCTCTGCAAGCAAGGGGGAAAATTGATCTTGAATCCATCTTATGACCAGAAATGGTAGTTAGTCTAAGATTTTTAACTAGAAAATCATAATCATTAAATAATAATAATCATGACAATACTAGTTGACCAATGAAATAGTCAATTTCATCATATTAACTAGTAATCGTCTAGAAATTAATCCATGAGTCAAATACATAAAATCAACTAAACATAATTCATATATAGAAAATGATGAAATATTGATAATCATATAAATATTTGGTAGTGATGTCGTCATATTAAATAAATTACATTAAAATATTTATAATCAAACATTTCACCAATCCAATTAAGACATTTAAAATTTATCTAATTTGAATAGATAAAACTGGATGTGACACATTTGAAATGAATAGTATTAAAGAAGGCATTTTTCATCTTCAATTATTGTTTATATGTCTCATTTGTAATATTTTAATTTATTATAACAATTTTTATTACTTATTAAAAGGTGTTTGTTGAGTTAATATTTAAATAGAAAATTAAAGTTTCATTTTTCAAACATATTGTTTTTAATTAGTTTCTAAAAAATTGAAGCTAACTAAAAAATTGTAGTTCAATTGATGAGAGTGAATGTATATTCCTTAATTATATAATTCACCAAGTTTTAAATCTAACACTTTGATAAAACTTTGCTACAAAAACAATAACTAGAATCTATAATGTCTAAAATATCCTTAATTGTACAATTCATCAAGAAACTTCATGTCATAAATTATAATTACAATCTTTACTATCTAAAAGTCTTTAATTGTACCACCCATAAGATTCTAAAAGTCCTTAATTATACCAAATCCCTCAAGAAATTTCACCTCATAAATGGTAATTAAAATCTTTAATATCTAAAAGTCTTTAATTGTACCATCCATAAAGATTCTAAAAATCCATAATTAGAATCTTAGAATCTTTAATATCTAAAACTCTTTAATTGTACCATCCATAAAGATTCTAAAAATCCATAATTACAATCTTAGAATCTTTAATATCTATTAGTCTTTAATTGTACCATCCATAAAGATTCTAAAAATTGTAATTACTATCTTAGAATCTTTAATATCTTCCATAAGGATTCTAAAAATCCGTAATTAGAATCTTAGAATCTTTAATATCTATAAGTCTTTAATTGTACCATCCATAAAGATTCTAAAAATCCGTAATTAGAATCTTAGAATCTTTAATATCTATAAGTCTTTAATTGTACCATCCACAAAGATTCTAAAAGTTCCTAATTATATCATTCCTCAAGAAATTTAACCTCACAAATAGTATTTATATTATTTAATATCTAAAAGTCTTTAATTGTACTACCTATTAACATTCAAATCTTAAAAATTGTTAATTAATATCTTAAAAATCTTTAATTGTATTATAGATCAAGATTCAAATCTCAAATTTTTAATTAATATCTAATAAAAATCCTTAAATTCAAAACTCCTCAAATTCCTTCCCCTGGCAAAACAAAAAAAAAAAAATCAAAAATCAAAAATCAAAAAATCTTAGAAGTAAGACTCCAAGTTTTATAATGAAAGAAGATTAAGTTTGTTAAGAAGATTAAGTTTTATTATTCTAAAAGATAAACCTTTTTCATGAGATATTTAAAAAGTGTTTGGGATGAAATTTATGATGGTTGTATAAAGTTAATTTGTGTATAACTAATGAATTATTGTCAAGGAAAAAAGGATGCATTATTTCTTTTAAATACATAGGTTTGTTTTTTATTTTAAATTTATTGTGAATATGTTTTAATCAATTCAGGATAGAGTGGAAGCACTTTATTTTGAGAGGTCAATGCATTTGTAAACTACAATCATAAATTAGAATCAAAAGAATATTTTGTTTGAGGTGTTTAATGTATTATAAGATTCTTGATAACTTTTATTGTTTTTTAAAAAGAAAAGTATGGCTTTTTAAGAGATATTATTCATTAAGAGATTAAAAAATGTGTAGCTCTATTCATCAAAGAGATGACTCAACACAAAGACTATACTTTAAGAGAGATCAATACAACTCTTTATCTTGATGTTCACCTTTTGATTCCTTTCTTCAATCTCCATTCTAGACGTACAAGTTCATTTATCTTTTTTTTCATATTTTATTGCAGTCCCATTAATCTAATTTGGCTATTGTGGACAATAATATATCATTTTCAAGTTTCAAATTTTAATTTTTTTATGCAAAATCTAGCCCTTAAAGAGTTGTTGCCTTCATTAACTATATAATATTAATATGTTGAAGCGAAAACACATTGGACATCTTCCCTCACAAAAAACAATATAATCACAAAAGTGATGCAATCTACAAGAAACAAAAAAGAGAGTTGCCTTGTGTCAAGTTCCTACCCATGTTTTTGGAAATGTAATTTGACTTCAGCATTATAACATGAAATGCATGTAAAAGTAATAACATACATATTTTATGCAATTGTTAAGTGAAATGATTATGAAGACGGGAAGGGTTTTTGTAAGGTTTAATAAGAAATGAGTAAAAAAATAGATAAATATAATGAGAGAAAAATTAGAACCATTGAAATGATAAACCTAAAACATTTTTAACACACACTAATATAATTAAAATAAAATCCATTATTATAAAATTTAATTTTTTTTATAATTTAATTATTAATTATATACAATATATAAATATATTAAAGATAAATCTTTAAACATATTATATAATATTATAATTGCAACTAGATGTTAAGCCTATCTAAAAAATTCACTCATGAGGAAGGTTATTTTAGTGTTGTGTGAAGTCTCACATAATTGATGTGACAGGATATAAAGATAAATATCATCAATAACAAATTGAAAATTGATAAAAATATCCTTTTCTTATCAAGTGGGATATAAGGATAAACTTTGAATTTCTTGGACATTTGTTCACACCATATGATAACTATGTAGAATTGAATGATAAATGTACAAGGAAAACTAAGTTTCTTATACAAATAACTTAGGATAGTAAATCAAAACAAATAAGCAGTAAACTTTATTGGATAAGTTGAGACTGTCATTGACATATAAATACGTTTTCTGAAATGATAAATGAAGATTATAATTTATTTTATGTGCAGCTTAAAAATTATTGAGCAAAATCTCTATGATGATTAAATTTGATGTTAGTAAATTATAATCAAATAATAAATTATGTGTAGAAATTTTTATTACTATTTATTCATAATGAGTAATGGATTTCAATCTTGGGGGATTAGAGTATATATGTTTCTTATTGAAGGACAGTTAGGTGTTTGTTCAATTTTAGTGAAGATACAAAGTAAAGGCTGGGTATGCATTTTTTTATTGAAGCACAATTAGATGATCTTTCAATTTCAATAGGAATGCGAAGAAGGGGTTAGAGTACACATTTTTCTTATTGAAGCACAATTAGGTGCTCCTTCAATTCCAATGGGAATACAAAGTAGAGGTTAGAGTATGCATTTTTCTTATTGAAGCACAGTAAGGTCCTCCTTCAATTCTAATGGAAATCCGAAGTGGGGGTTAGGGTATTCATTTTTCTTATTGAAGCACAGTTAGGTGCTCCTTCAATTCCAATGGGAATACAAAGTAGGAGTTAGAGAATGCATTTTTCTTATCAAAGCATAGTTAAGTGTTCCTTCAATTCTAATGAAAATCCGAAGTTGGGGTCAGGATATTCATTTTTCTTATTGAAGCACAGTTAGGTGCTCCTTCAATTCTAATAGAAATCTGAAGTCGGGGTTAGGGTATTCATTTTTTTTTATTGAACCACAGTTAGGAGCTCCTTCAATTCTAATGGAAATCCAAAGTGGGGGTTAGAGTATTCATTTTTCTTATTGAAGCACTATTAGATGTTTCTTCAATTCCAATCATCTGGTATACTAAAAACCACTTATAAATTAGATCACCGAACATGGTGAACTATTAAAAAATTCATTCCAATTTTATTTTTAATGCTATAAAGACAAGACATTTTAAATTGTTTAAGATGTAAACTTAAACTCTAAATAAATAAAATAACTATTAAACGAAAATAATTTCATCTACAGGTAGAAACATCAAATGTGATATTTCTTATAAGTTGCACATGCCAAGCATAAGAAGTCCAATTTCCTGCTTACCAGGACACTGCTAAGGTCAATTTTGTCTGTATTTGGCTTTCAAATTGTATCCTTAATTGATGTGAAGTACATAGAAACCAGCCACAATTATTAATTGTTAAAAAATGCATATCTTGGCCTCTGTCAATATTACAGCAGACACCATAAACTACTGTGACTATTTACTGGTTAAAATATATGACTGTTATAGTTCTTGAGAGACAGGAACTAATAATAAATCTTATCACTTGAACTGTCATAAATTAGGTACCCATCACATTTTTACTATGTTCAATTATGAGGTTGACATATGGGATCCAAGGTTTTGAAGTCTTATGTTTGGGTCAAACAAAATGTTGACAGCAAAGCTAAAATACACTTTATGAACAGATCCAAATTGTAAAAAAGTATCCAGATCACTTTGAATGTGATTGAGATAAGTTTCTGAGAAATACTTGTTAAAGACTAGATTCTTGTATTCAAGATAATATATTTTATTATGTTCTTTTGTGTTTGGAGGCTACTCAAAACAGCAGCAATTCTTTTTCCTTGGTTTTATACTGATTAAAAAATTCTAGATGTAGGACAGATATGGCCCGCAGTGTTTTTTTTCTAAGTTAGCTTTGTTGGAGGATCAGAATCTTACGACTGAATATTTTATGTTACAACACTTGGATTTTGTATTAATATGTAGCTTTCAAATAACTGCCATTATCTTTTTGTAAGATTATTAAAGCATTTCCTACATTTCAATAGTTTAAGTTTATTAATTAATAAAAAATAGAATTAAATAGTTTCAATAATTTTTTTAATGTTTTTTATTGTAAGAGTAAAATAGGTGAAGACAATCGGCATTTGACACAAAAGCCAAACAACAACATGACTGTAATCAAACTACCCCACCACAATGACAGCTCCACAAAAAAGCCAACCCAAAGACTACCAATGGATCAACAATCTATACAACACTAAGGCTGCATTGGGTAGTTTGCACATCCAAAATGTATATATTAGAAACATGTTTAGGAAGACCACGCTTCCTTCTTGGACAATTTTATGACATTCTATTACTCAAATCCTCATATTGGGGAAGAGGAGAGGAGAATTCTCTATCTCACCACAACCTGATCCACCATACACAAAGATGAATGTCTAATCGAAGAAGACAAAGACTGTACAACAATTCATAAGTGGAGTGAACCACTAAGACATGCCCCAAAAATCTCAAGTTCAAAAGGAGCAACAACGAAAACATGGCCAAGAGAAGGCATTTCATTAGGAAGAGAAGAAGGTGATGAGGATCAACACCCATAAAGGGCTACCCCCTGAGTAAGCTCATCAAGATTCAGGGGAGCCGCAAGAGACTTGCAATCCTCAAAGTCAAAAAAATCACCAATAGTCAAGTGTTTGGAATGGGTATTCCAAGTAGCTAAACCCAAATCATGATAAGAGTGAAGCAAGATGTCTAGTAATAAAGCATATTTTGCATCTAAAGGGAAAAACCTCATAGTCGAGTAGTTGAGTCCAAGGCCTATCCTTCACCATAAAGACAATATCCTCAGGAAGAGTCTTGGAGTTGTCACTGTCAACCAAACTACGATCAAAGGTGGTGTGTTCAAAATTTGGAGAAGTTGCATCGATCCTAAGAAAACAACCAATTTCATTGCCAATGTCTTTGAGGCAAGAAACACCCCAAAAATGAAGAGGGGGATTAGGTAATATAACCCAAACAAAAAAAATATTGAAGGATTAAAAAAAAGTTTGAATGAAAGGAACAAAGAACTTGAGGGAGAGGGAATGCTAACCCCATAACCACAACCTACCATCCAACACTACCTCCCTATCTACAGTAGATTAAAAAATCGCAGTTAAAGAAAACATGAAATCCAAAGATAGAGTTCAATTTTGTTCTCCATAATAGGCCCGAAGGCCTCTAGCACCCATTAATTGAAGTTAGGAAGAAAGGACCATAAATGATTAAATCTATTGATTAACCACCACTAACAAAATGTTTTGCGTCATCAAGCACATCATGTCTAAAATTAAGGACAAGGGAGGATTGTGAACAAGGCAGAGGCTTCTTGCAATGTGAAGGATCATAAATCCCATTGGGATCATATGGGACCTCAACCCTGCCATGGCCACAGATGACCCTCACCCTAAACTAGACATGGGTATCTTCACTACATCAAAAATGTCATGGGGTGACGCCTTAGCAAAATGTAAAATGGGAGCCACACCATGAGAGGCCACCATAGCATAAGGAAACAAACCAAGAGCATCCATGACTATTGGAGTAGAAGAAACCCCAAGTGAAGTGCAAGAACAAGAACCACCCCCAAAGTTGGCATTGACCTAAGCAACCCTTTGAAACTTAAGGGTGTCTCTTTAGCCACTTCTAACAAATTCATTGTCACCAATGTCATAATACAGTGACTTTATCCTTGATCATAGTTACAAGTATAAGCAATATGTGAGAGGGGTTCTACTAGATGGTTCATAACCTCAAAAGAGCAACTTAAAAATATTTCAATATCCTTTGAACATTTTACTTTAAGAAAATTAAAGGTAAGAACACATGTTTCACAAGACATCATTTCAAGTCTGAGTTCAAATAATTGAAAATATTTTAATGAACTAATTGTTTTGATGCAAAGTAAAAAACAAATGCTTACCTTTGAAAAACCCAAGTTCCATCTAAGGAAAACATCATAGAATATTGAGATCAAAGCAAAGCATATAGATGATGTTATAATACATGATTTTTATCAATCATTGCACTATCCTAAAATGTTTTGGAAGTTGAAATTTGCTCTCTAGATGGACACGTCCTGCTAACCATACTTTTACTTTGCACAAGTAATTTTGTTGAATTCCAACCAACCTTAGGCAATTTGTTGTAACTAAGTAATGCCCATCCAATCAAAAAGGGATAGAGATTTAAGATAGGAGGAATTTCTATTCTCTAATTTGTGGGTGACTTCAAAATGGCATATTATTAAAATTTGAAGAAGGCAACATAATTGTAAAAGTATCTTAAAGAGTGAAAGTAAAAATATGCATCTATTAATGTTGATTTTTATAGAATTGGCCTAATATATATGTTTTTGGACTAGATACTATATTTGTAATCTTTTCTTAGCCATTTTAAATTCTAAAAGCTAAAAAAACCTAAAAGACCCCAAATAAATTTTCTCAAGGTTTTGGATTCTTGAATTAGTTCACAAATAGGTAAATCCCTACATGTCATTGTGAATATATTGTTTGACTTTGTGGGACTATACAAGTTTAATGTGGGAGCATGGCAAGATGAGAATGATTAAATCCATGCAAAAGAACACAATATGATAGACTTGGGTAGGCAATTTAGCCACTATCTTAACCATTTGGTAGCTTAATGCATAAAAGATCACAAATAACTATATACACAGTCACTCTTTGTTACTAGTTAGGAATGTTGAAAAGCAAATTATTTATATCCTTGTTATTGTTATTATTAAACAATGTAAGATCATCACCCCATTTAAAATCATTACCTTTAACACCTCACCTAATAGCTATGTGTTTGTAGAAATTGCTCAAGTCATATCTTAATGAAATTTAGATTATTTAACCATACATTAACATTGCCTATAATAAAAGCTTGGGATAGGAGGAATGAATGAGGCTCTCATAATGCATGGCCAAGGAATCAAAACCCTTGGCACTCCTACTTTCAAAGGAATGTGATTCTTTCTATTGTCATGCCATTCTCCATAATCAACACCTGCCCTTTCAACATGTTATCTGCACAATTCTAAACATTCAAGGTGCATATTCAATCTAGAAAGCTTGAAATGCAAGTACATAATCTTGGACAATATTTCTAACATCCAATAACTCTAATTAATTTAGAGATTCTATAGTAACAGATTTACATTAAATACAATTTATGTGCAATTAATACATCCAATATCTTTATTCTCACCTCAAAATGCAATTTCAACCACCAACTCCTTGGCAAATAACTATACATTTGGAAAATTTGTTTCTCACATTTGGCAACTATCATATTCTCTATCTAATCTTACTTCAACCCTTTGGTGCAAAAACAACTAGCAATAATTCATGTTATCTACAATTAATCACTTTCACTTAATATCGACGAACTATTATCCACTACCGCTTTAACACTTTGGTTGCAAATTTGAGTAGCAATAATTTAAGTTGTCTAGGATTAATGATTAACAATAAACATAGTAGTGCATTGTTTATACAATTGAATAGTTACTAATAACATTCACTTCAAATACAATTTCAATTATTAGATGTCCAATAAAAACCAATCATGATGTATTGTTTGTTTATATAAGAACTAAACTTGTAATCTAAAATATCACTTTTGATTTTAGATATAAAATGTGATCTAAACAAAATAATACTCTTGATTATAATTTCTAATCATAAAATTACTTCCAATTATAACTAATCTTTAGTATATCCAATTTATTTTAGCACTTTTCATTAATAAAAACAAAAATCATTCAAATATATAATGAATAGACTATTTTTTAATATTATTATATAGAATTATAACCTATAGAAATTTTATGTAAACAAAAAGTATAAAAAATCGAAGGCTAAGAATTTTTTCAAAAGTGATTTCTGTTGGCCTTCAAAGTTTATTAATGTAAATTACAATAAGTATTCATTTAAATTGTAACATTGTCGTACTCTTCAACAGAGACCGCTCATTAATAACCTGTTGAAAAATACTAGAGATTGTTGGTTTTATAAAGACCAAAAACCAACCACTTTTTCTTCTTTTTTTTATTGAGGGATTTGAACTCAGCACCTTATAGGTGCTTACAACATGACTGAACCACTTGGGCTTCTTTAGTGCCAAGCTTTTTATAGAATTTGAACATTACTTTTCAGTTATAAACTTATAAGGGAAAAAGGGTTCATTTTCTAAGAAATGTTAGACCTGAAAGATCACAACATTTGTTCAGATATGCACTCTATTTTTCCACTAAAAGGGAATGACGGCAATTGATTTATGGTTAGATTCAGATATCAAAATAAAAGCAGTGAGTTACCAAAACCTTAAATGGTGAAAATTGGCCATCTTTGATTCTGATATAAAAATACAAGCATCAGTGCCAGAATATGGGCACAGCATAGAACATAGCTAAGTGAGAATGACACCCCAGACAAGCATTGTCACTAAAGATAGAACAATTAAGATTCAGATATCAAAAAACAAGCAACAAGTCATCAAAATCTTTAATAACTCTTAATGGTGAATCTTTGTGGTCTTAAAGTCAGAGATCAAGATACAACCACCAACTGCAATTACAGAACAGCACAATGTAGTATAAAGCTAACCAGACATGAAGCCCAAGACGTGCTATGTTAAATGCTTGAATGAAAGGAAGAGGAATACAGGAACAATATAGTACAAAGCTAACCAGGAATGAAGCCCCAGATAGGTGCTTTATTTGATCCTTGAATAATTAAGATTCAGCTATCAACTACAAGCACCAAGTTACCAAAACCTTGAATAACTCTTAATGGTGAATATTTGTGGTCCTTGACTCAGATATCAAAATACAAGCACCAGTGACAATTACAAGGCAGCACATATGGTACATAGCTAACTGGAAAGAAGCCCCAGACAGGTGCTTTATTTAATGCTTGAATAAAAGGATACAAAAGGTCCACCATGACACCGCAGTGTGGGGAATTATTTTATAGAGAATGCTGTACATTTCTCACATACCATGAATGGGTATATTACACTTGCTGAAGATTTGGACAAAATCCAATAAAGAATCATTTCTTTGATGAACAAATTAGAAATGCAATAAATCACACTAAGACTGGCCGCAGAAAATTATAGCTACTCACCTTCAAATTTTCATTTAAACTCTAAACAATTCACTACCTAATGTTACAACGGCTGCTCCTTCAACCGTGGCTGCTGTTTGTCCTCTTTCTTTTTCCAGAATTCGATCAAGCTCCGCCCTAACTTCATTCATCGTAGGTCGTTGCTCACCCAGAATTTCTAAACATTGGAAAGTCAGGTCCATAAACTCCTTTATGGCCTCAGCGGTAAAATTCTGGTTCATTTTACTATCAATAAGAGCAACTAGCTTGTTTGACTCCCGAAGAGATTGAGCCTTCAGAGACACCAAGAGAACTAATAAGCAATGTGCACCAATACCAACTTTGTGTCTGGTACAGTAACAAAAAAAAAAACACTGCAAAATTGTCTAAGAGATTAAACTTTAAACTTTAAAGTAACAACTTGTTATACCCCACATTTTCATCAAACTCTGGCATAATGTTACAAATAAATGTCTAGAAGGAGAGGCCTTAAGGGAAGGATTGAGTATACATTGATGATCTAAATCAAATTCATGGTATTTTAGAAATTTTGAGGATACCAAGTAATATTAATGCCAATTAGCGTTAGTTATTGCTCCCTTTAAAAACTAATGCAAGAGAAGCATTTAATGTATACATTGATAGCTTAAATCAAACTCATGGTATTTTAGAAATTTTAAGGAGACCAGATAATATCACCTTAATGCCAATTAACATTTAGCTGTTACTCCCTATAAAAACTAATGCAATAGAAGCATGTAATAGTAACAGCCAAGAAAAAGGATATCATTTCTGTGTTAATGAACAACGTGATACCCCACATTAAAAGAAAACTAAAAGAAGAGCATTATCTTAAAACTTAAAAGCAACAAAAGAGAACAACCCAAAATATTCTTCATTTAAATAGCCAAATGTCAAAAGCTTCAAGAGAGAAACTGATGTCTAGGATGAATAGAGTTTTGGAAACTATTTACAGAATGCATTGCAGGAAGAGATTCTATAGCTTGCAAATAGTTCATTGTTTTTGCTTGAAACTCTCAAACCAGACAAAAAGAATTTTTTGTATGATAAAATAACTTTAAAGGCAGACTATGCAAATTCATAATTATTTCATTTAATCTACCCAAATGTTGAGAGGTCTCATTTAGATAACAATTGGATGAAATGTCTTCACACCAACCAACTATACACGACTTCTCTCCTGGTTTCATAATCTTTAAGATATTAACCAATGGTCCACAATGTCTTCACACCAACCGACTATACACAACTTCTCTTCTGGTTTCATTTCCTTAAGATTAATCAATGGTCCAATATGGTTCCATTTGACATAAGGTACTGCTGAAATGCATAAGGTTTAATCTGAAAGAGCAAAATCATAACTGATGCTTCTACAGTTCTACTGTCCAATCTTGCTATTATACTCATTTAACTCACTGATAATAAATATAACTGGAAAAAGAACTGCATGCATGTCCATGAAACTGAGAAACAATATAAACAAAATCTTTTGATGCTCATAACACATAAAATGACATTGTATTCACAGGCTCCAGCATAATATTTCATGTTTGCCAACTTAAATGGATTAATGTACCTACTAGATAATAACCAATACCCAAAATATTGACATGAGGTATGAACAGGATTGTAAGATACCCAATTCACTAGGTTTTGTTCTGATGCTGGGGAGTTTAATCTTAACACCTCACGTCCACTTATAAGCTCCAGAAGGAACACTCCAAAACTATATACATCACTTTTTTCATGCAATCTCCTTGAGGTGTTGAACCTGCACCAACACAATCTTCCTCATGTTAAGACTAAGACAACTGCGTATAATTTTTTAAAAAGCCAAAATAATTAGCATATATCTATTTAGACCATCCACATTTTATTTAAATGGGAACACATAGTAGAAAGTTGTGCTCCAAAGAAGGCAAAAAAGGATATTTCATATTCTAATTTTTTTGTTTTTAGGAAAGAAAGTGTACTCTGGGTCTAGGAAGACATCCACTGGAGATGATGAACCAGCACCGTGGATCCCAGCCAGCAGCCTAGAGAGTCCAAAATCAGTCACCTTTGCAATGTAGTTCTCATCCACAAGGACATTGCTGGTTTTGAAGCCCTTGTGAACCAGAGGAGGTGCCAGTGCATGCAAGTGCTCAAGACCTGAATTCATGCAAGACTAAACAATTATTCCAGATAAAATATTTTTTGTAAACTTAACATTTAACAATTGTAAATATCTTCAGGAAAATGCAAACTGATTTTTGTGTCCAACTCAATAGGGTAAAAGATTAAATTTAAACAGTAAAATTAACATGTCTCAAATCTCGCATGAGACAACTGATCAAATTCAGTTTTCTTTTACTAAAAGAAAAAAAGTGCTACACCAAACCCCAATAATCATTCCTTAGTCTATTCCAATGGACATTTACCTTTAGCTGCATCCAAAGCAATAGAGAGGCGTTGTCTGAAGTCTAATTTTCCATAAGAGTTCCCATCAGAATCTGTATTACCAGGGACAAAGAAGAATTTATAGCATCCTACCACACTTCACAACAGCATACTGGACATCTAAATACTGTATCATAAAAGATTCTTACCATACAAGTGATTACATACACTCCCATTTGGCATATAATCATACACTAGCATCTGCTGGTCATTCTCTTGACAGTAACCAAGTAGGCTCACAAGATGCCTATGGTATATGTGGCATAGGTATTGTACCTGAATGTGAAGCAAGAACATGTCAACCACCTAAGCACACATAGTATACCCATGTATCAAGTATTGTGGTAGACCTTAAATCAAAGAAGATATCCAAGAGTACCCTTTAGTCACCAGTCAGAATGATACAGAAATAGATCATAAACAGAAAAATCAACCAGCCCTCATCATGTTTTTATACAGCCAAGAGAAATCATATACATGTCCGCACAAGAATGAGAGAAATTTTGCATAATAACAGATCTGGAATCATCATCAAAGATGTCTTCTCAAATAATAGTGATCATAATTGAAGATGTCTTCTCAAATAATGGTGATCCTATATAATCTCCAACTTGATTCTAGGATGAAGTAATGGGCACAAATTTACTTATACGGTAACTACATAGAATTCCTTATGTATAAGATTGTTGAATGCACTGGACAAATCGTAGAAAATAAGTCTAACTTCTGTATTGCTTGTATGCAATCCATTAGTTCTGCAATTTCATTAAATAACACAGCTAAGCAAACCTATTATTCATGAATCTGCAAACAAATCAAGGAGATAGCAGAAACCGATGCATGATATGAAACAAATTGAAAACAATCTTCTTTGAAAAAGGCAACCACCTGCACACAATGTTCTGCTTAAAGACATATTGATTTGAATTGGATCCTGAAAGTCATCATAAGTTAGTTGATCGAGATGGTCAGCTGTACTTCTTAGTTCATGTGACTAAGTAAGAACTTAAGACTCTTTAACTTCTCTAAGATAGAATTGAATAAGGCAGAGACGTATAGTCTGACTCAAAATAAGGAAAGAGCTGAATGGGGCTCGGAGATGATCCAGAAATCCTGGGGCCTATCCTGTTTGAAAAACAAGTTCTTGGCTTGGTACAAACCGGTTTAGTTTTGTAGGAACCCATACTGCCAAGTTTGGCTCGTTACAGACAAATTCAATTTTTAAGGAACCTGCATTGCAAAGTTTGGCTTTGTAGAACCTGTACATCATTGAACAGCATTACCTTGTCTTGGTATGAACTTGTAACATCTGGAAGAGAAAAACAGAACCAAGTACCCAAAAAGGAGCACAAAGCAAACATAAATATACCTCTTGTGGGTCATGCAAAGATTGGAGAGTGCATTAAAGATCTAATTAAGAGTTCTTGAGGTCATAGATAACTGCACATCAGAGAGCAGTGGTCAAGGATGTTAATTAAGCAAGTAATCCATAGCAAGGGAAGCTAGGAGAGCATTGTATAGGTGCTGACAAAATTCACAAACATTTTAAGGCTCAAATTTGCAATTGGCTAGCAAAATATTGCAAGATGATAGTGCAGATAAGGAAGCATGGCTGCACACTTTTGGAGTTTTCCCACATCAGGTTTCTCTAGTGGAAATCCTTGTGCTGATGTCTTTTTTATGTGTATTTTGTTCCTTTCCTTGCTTACTTTGACAGCATGCAACAACTTAAATATCTCAAGCAGTTTTGAAAGCACACAACTGATAAGTACAATAGAATACAAGCATAGTACTTGTTCCTAACATAAGTAAAATAATCAGCATACTCTTTGTTGCAGTGTTGTTTTACCGGAATAAATAGGAGTCGGATGTTGGTAGCAACAAGGAATGGATATAAAAACTGATGTTTAGGTATTGCAAGCATGTATGTGAGCATGTACACAGTTGCATAATGGATGTAAGATGTTGGCAGCCATAGAGCTGCAGTAAACATAATCTTGCATCAATAATTAGAGAGAATATTTTCCCTTGAGCAGTGTAAGTTAGAATAGGCCCAGTCTGGTAGTGCTGCAAAATTTGAGATTAGCTTGAGCTTAGATGTATTGGCAAGGTTTGATTTATCACAAGCTTTATCGACAGGTCAAAACTCAACAAGGTAGAGCTTCAAAAAATATACACATATATAGGTTACAGGGTAAAGTTCCTTTGTTCCAACAAGGGGTACTCGTGCCCACGATGCATGCTGCAAACTTCTAGATTAGCTTGAGCTTACATATACTGGCAAGACTTGACTTATCATAATGTTGGTCAACAGGTCAAAACCCAATGAGGTAGAGCTTTAAAGTACAGACAAACATATATAGGATAAAGTTTAGAGTTGCTTTGTTCTGACAACAGGTACTCATAGGCCCATGAGGCATGCTGACTAGGGTGTGACCTAAAACTTTAAACTGCCTTTTTTATTTCCTCATCTAGTGAGTTTTGGAGTCAAGTGGAGGATATAGTGACCATAATAATTCTTATAGTAGATTTCCTTATATTTTATGGCGACCGCACTTAACAAATGCATAAGAGGGGCATGAAACAATTTGAGGAAGAAATTCCAAGAGACTATTGGGAGCAATCTACAATTGGCCTCGATACATATGGGATCTTATTGAGCAGCACTTTTGCTAATGCGAAACAGTTCTATAAGAAACCTGAAAGGAGAGATCAGGCAAATCAGAACAACTTTGTCAATGAGTATTACAATCGGTGATCAAAATGACAATTTGCAAATGAGGATAGCATGTAGAATACTTTATCAATGTGTAGTACAATAGTAACATCATGCCAGATCATCCTTGTTAATTTTTGTCTATCTTTATTCAATAATAGCCGCTCCTTTTATCCACTCCATGCCAACCTATTAGAATATTTTGTGGCAACATTGAAGCCATTTCTTTTTGGACCATAGTATGCCGTAATTCATTTGAGCTGAAAGCCTGCCATCTTCATTCAGCAGTATATGCTTTATCAAGAATTAATGGTGGGAGATTATCTGACATAAATTCGACAGCAATAGCTCCTAGGATCATTTCCAACTTCTTTTCCA
>VDFB02015811.1:0-19915 GCA_007258455.2 Sequoia sempervirens
TTTTAAATATTTTTTTGGCATCCCTTTTATGATCAAAAATTCAAACTCAAATGTTGGCTTGTAATGCTTAATTTTCGAGAAATTAGAAAATTATCTATAAAAGCAACATTTTTTTACCAATTCAAACCTAGAGAAGTAACCTAGAATTTCATGAGAGGATCAATTCAAATTCCACATGAGCTAAGATTATTGTCAAAAGTGTTCAAGAGAATATTTCTCAAGCATTTGTTGTAAAATTCAAGATCTCAAGTATCATGCATGTTTTTGGAGCTAACATTGTGATGTAGGTTTCTTTCATTCAAATCAAGATTCAAGAATCAAGATCACAACATCAATCAAATCATTTCATGTAAGATCAAGACCTTGGAGAAATGTACTAATTTTCAGTCCTTCAATGTTTTCAAATAAAGGGTTTGGTGAGCTACAACTTATCATTTTTTCATTCAACATTCCTTTCATGTTTCATTGTTTCATTTCAAGTTTTAACTATCAAAATGGCGTTTGACCAAGGAGAACCCCCATTCAAAAAAAGAAAAAAAAAATTCCCCCTTGTGTGTTTTGAAGATCTTAGGTTGAAGAAGGATTGAAGATCTATCAAAAGAGAATAAATGAAAAAAAATTCAATATTGTCATCAAGCCACAAAAAATCACTTTCTGAATTTCTAACTATGAAACCCAGAGGAATTGGGAGAGTAGAGCAAGGACCAAAGGATTGTGAAAGAAAAATTTCAACCCCTATAGCAAGACACATTCACCCTTGGGTGAATGAGTTCCAGGAGGACACTCAGCACAACATTTTTGTGATAGGTGCATAAAACCCAATCCTTCTCAGGTCTATTGAAACTTTGTAGGTTATGTCATATTAAGGTTTAATTTAGAGGTTTCATGTGTTACATTGCATCAGTTCATTCCTTTGGTATTTTTCATTCATCTCCCAAAAGTGCATTTCATGATGATTTACCCCATCCTAAGTCAAAAGGAAAACAACAAGATCTCCATCAAGTCTGACTCACCTAAGGGTTGAAATTCAATCTTACCTTAGGGGATCCTTTTTTCCTAATGAAATAAGGAAGATAGGTGCATCATACCATTTATTTAATTTTGATTCACATCTTTTTCCTCTATTTTATTTTTGTTAAACCATTATAATCAATATAATTAACTACCTACTCATTATAATCAATAACATTAGTTGTTGCTCCTTGCCATGTGGTAGTTGTAGTATCATAGAATATTCACTACGATGCATGAGTGTATAAACATGGCTTTATGCAATCATATTTCCTTTTCGCAAGGAGTAGCATAACATCATCCATTTTTGGCTCACCTTTTGTGCTTAGGGGGAAAGGGGTTTGGTAGCCTTGTTCTAGTATGGCACTTGTCATTGTCTCTTTTTTCTAGTTGACCACCTTCCCTGTATATATAAGAGCAAGCTTGCGATGTGGATGACATGCCTTAAATTGTCTTGCATGTGACGTACTTTTCTTTCTATGTTATCTTTAGCATTTCATTTTGGGGGAAACCCCATTTCATGATGCAAATTTATTTGGAAACATATGTTTGACATAGGGATTTTTGAATAAAGCTCTCATGTATTGGAATTTATTGTGTTCTACTTTAAATTAATTGCTCACAGCATGGTGTTTAGCAATTTCTTTAAAGTGGGGGCATATGCATCCTTACTCATTGTTTGCTTCAAAGTGTGGTCTTCTTACTTCACATGATGTGTCTTATTTGTGGTGACATTTGGTTTGATGTTCTTCAAGAGCGTGACCTTTCTTGGCATATGACATTCCTCTTAGTGGTAATTCTATGACTTGCATTCCCTATGTTGTGAATCTTTTATCCTCAACTAGTCCTCTCTTGGTGATGTTAGGCATGATGTTACCTAAGGTGATACCTTTCATGAACTAAGAAAAACCCCTTTGAATATCCTATTGCATGTATCAAGGCCACCAAGTATAACACAACTTGCTTGCTAGTGGAGCCTTTGCGTT
Organism: Sequoia sempervirens; assembly: GCA_007258455.2. NCBI lineage: Eukaryota > Viridiplantae > Streptophyta > Pinopsida > Cupressales > Cupressaceae > Sequoia > Sequoia sempervirens. Next base: position 1,998 of record VDFB02015811.1, read on the forward strand.
TTTCATGAGTGTCTAGCATAATGCAACTTGCTAGACTTGTTGATTCCTTTTGTGTGGTACCTTCTGAAATTTATCAAGAGGTATAACTTTGGTATGGTTAGTACAAAAGGAGCCTATAGACCTAGCACAACTTCCAATTAGCCACATTTTGGGGCTCACCTAGTGGAAAATAGATTTTCAATTGCCAGTGTGAGTATATTTTGTTTGTATAGTGGACAACGGGTTTCCACTTGTAAACATTTTTGGACAAATAGCTAAGGGTTGATACATACTAATTGGACAAATAGTTGAGGCTTGATCCACCCATCTCTCTTTCTTCTTTAATTTTGATATTATATGCTTACAGTGTATATTGTTTTGTTGTTGCATATTTAGCATAGGCACATGTCTCTTTGTGCCTTTGTTAGTTTTCATTAGATCTTAGATCTTGGGGGCTTGATCATCCTCCTTGAGATTTATTTTCTTATATCTCTAATAGTTGGACAATTAGACCTCTCTTGACGCTTATTTGACTACTTTAGTGCGAGTTTGAGTGTAGGGCTCATCCTCTCACCAAAGTGGGGGCCAAATGTAGAGTCAAAAAATGTACTCCTTTACATTTTCACACTATCTTTGGGTCCCTTAATTAATTAGACTTAATTAAGACTCTAATTGGCCCTATTTTGTATCTACAAGCCTAATTAATTGCAATTTCTATAAGGGTAATCATGATTTACTTAATGGAATTATCATTTTTAACACCCTGAAATGAATAGGTCCTAGCAATTTAGGTCAGGACCCATTCACACTTGGGAGAATGGATCCCATTTAGTTGATTAATTCAAATTCTAAGTATATTTTCTTGGCCTTTTTATGATCCCAAATTCAAATTCAAATATCAGCTTGTAATGTTTAATTTTCAAGAAATTAGAAAATTACCTATAAAAGCAAGGTATTTTTGTCAATTCACAATTAGAGAAGCAACCTAGAATTTCATGAGAGCATCAATTAAAATTTCACAAGAGGTAATATTATTGTCAAGGGTATATGGAAGACCATGATGGGCCAAAAAGTGGCAATAAGATGGGTTTGTGGTTGACGACTTTTTTTTACCCAAAATTGATAAAACGAAAAGGGTTTTTCAAAGAGATTCTCAGCTTTCCACCAATATAAATTATGCTTTAATTTGAATTTAATAAGTAATTATTATTTATTTTCTATTTGAATTACGACTAAATTCTGGATTGATAGATTGATTGAAAAACATCTATAGCTTTCAAACGGTATCACATTTTTTGAATCTAAAACATGTGTGACATTCTATGCTTCGTATACTATAGGATTAAAAAAAGAAAAATTGAATTTCATGAAGTTTTGACCAAGTTACAGTGGTCAGACATACGAGTTTTTTATATTTTTAAAAAGTCGTAATAAAAAATTCATAATTAATTATTTACTTGGAGAAAAATTACAAAAAAATATGCATCACATCGGGGCATGAGTCGTATAATTATATCTAAAATATTATAAAAAATATTATCATTTTATTGTGGTTAGGGTGGTCAGATAGACACCTACTTCTTATTTTTTCCATGAAATTGAATTACTACTGTATTGAAATTTCAAAATTTCACTAAATAGATATATATATTTTTAAATAAACCTAGTAGTTTAGAAACTACAATCAATTTGCTATAGATTCTATTCTTACTTATTTTTTAAATAATATAGATAACTTATTCAATTTTTATGTCAAGTTGCCAAACTCTGATTTTTCTAAATTTTTTGCCACTTAAGGGCCTATTTTTTCCATGATGATCCTGCGCATACCCTCAAAAGTGTTCAAGGGTAGATTTATCAAGCATTTGTTGCAACATTCAATATCTCAAGCATCATTCATGTTTTTGGATCTAACATTGTGATGTAGGTTTCTAATATTCAAATCAAGATTAAAGCATCAAGATCACATCATCAATCAAGTAATTTCATGTAAGATCAAGACCCTGGAGAGGTGTACTAATTTTCAATCTTTCAAGGGTTTGGTGAGTTACAACTTGGCACTTGTTCATTCATCATTTCTTTCATGTTTTATTATTTCATTTCTACGTTTAATTTCCAAAACGAGGTTTGACCAAGGTAAACCCCCTTATAACAAAAAAAAAAAAAAATTCCCTCATGTGTGTTTTTCTAATCTTAGGTTGAAGAACCTAATTGAAGATCTATCAGAAGAGTAAAATTGCAAAAGTTGTCAAAGTTGCAAAAGTTTTCAACATGTTTTCTAGACATGGAAATTCACTTTCCAAATTTATTTCTAAATTTTTATTTGTGAAACCCAGAGGAATCAGGATTGCAAATTAAGGAGTAGAGGAGTGTCAAAGAAAATTTTGAACCCTTCTAGCAAGACCCATTCACCCTTGGGCGAATGAATCCTAGGAGGACACTCAACATAACCTTTTTGTGATAGGTGCATAAAATCCAATCCTTCTTAGATCCATTGAAACTTTACACTTTGTAGGTTCTATCAAATTAATGTTTAATTTATAGGTTTTTTGTGTTACATAGCATCATTGCATTCGTTTCGTATTTTTCATTCATCTCCCAAAAGTGTGTTTTATGCTAATTTACCCCATTTTAAGTCATAAGGTAAACAACAAGATCTTCGTCAAGGTTGACTCACCTAAGGGTTGAAAATCAACCTTACCCTAAGGGATCTCTTTTCCCTAATGAAATAATGAAGAAAGATATGTGCATCATACCCACCATTCCATTTTGATTCTTCTCATTTTCCTTTATTTCAAGAATATGAAGCAAGAATCTTTTGATAGACTTGAAATCATAATAATCACCTATTCAAAATCTTCATAAGATCAAGTTTAATAGTTAGTAGATAAAAATACATATATATACTTATTTATTTTCACTATGCAAGATAGGAATTTAGGCATTTCTTTAATAATAATGAAATCCTAACCTTAGATGAATTATTTAACATTATTTGGGTAAGTGTAAAAATATGTGACACAAAAAGATGCCACTTTTGTTTTTTACCCAAAACGACCATTAGGAAAGCACTAAATGGCTCAGATGATCAAGCCTAAGGCATGGTATTTCCCAAAGCAACCCATTTGGTTTTTTACAAAAAAAAAAAAGACACTAACAAAAGAAGTTAAAGTTGAAAATATTAACATAATAAAAATGTAAAAAAAATATATGGTTACATAGCTAAGAGAGCTTAACATCATCATGGTATTTTTATAAATTTGCATTGAAACACATGCAAACTTGATGGAGTGCATGACCAAAAATGTGTGAAATTTTGTCACCCTTTCAAAAAAATCACAGTTGGCATGAAATGATCGTCTAACCCTTTGGGTTGGATGCCCAAGGTAAATCCAACCCAAAGGGTTAGTATTTCCCAATGCAACCCATTTGGTGAGCATCAAATTTGGAGCTCGCTAAATGTGAATGATGAATTTTTAGAATGCATTTTGTGGAACTATTTTTTTCTTTTTCTTTCTCTTTCTCATTCTCTATCAATGAAACTATATACATGAAATAAACATTTACATATGGAAATTTACTTTCTTATACTTTAAGTTATATTTCATGTATATTAATTTAGGATGTTTGAGAGTAATTTCGAATCTCCTCGAGTTATAATGTAAATTATAGTTTTTGAAAGATCTTATAATTTTTTAGACTTAATCAAATTTTAGTAATCAACATGTCAAATTTAACCATTCAAGAGGTCAAATTTTAGTAATCAACAAGTTGTATCCTCTTTATCTCTCTATCTCACTCAATTTTATCTCTTATGCTCTAGACCTCTCTCTCTCATTAGATCCACTCCTTTATCTGACTCTCTCTCCCTTGAGCTTAAGAACTACTTCTCTACCTGCCTATCCTTCTCTCTCTCTCTCTCTCCCTCCCTCCCTACACCCTCTTTCTTTGTAACGCTTTCCCTCTCTCTCACTCTCTCCTTCCCTATCCACTTCTCTCTCTCATCTCTATCTTTCCCTCTCCTTCCCTCTCTACCTCTCTCTATCTCACCATTCTCTCTCTCCTTCCCTCTATACTTCTTCCTATCTCACCATTCTCTTATGGCACGGAGAGAGAGGAGGGAGTGAGAAGTAGGGAGAGAGAGAGTTGATATAGAGAGAGAATAGAGAGAGAATGAGAGAGGATGGAGAGAGGAAAGGAGGGAGGTAGAAGTGAGGGAGAGGTGATAAAGAGAGAAGGAGGAATGCAGAGATTTTGAGAGAGGTATGGAGGGAGGGAGAGTGAAAGAGGTAGAAATGAATAGGTAGGTAGAGAGAAGTAGAGAGGGAAAAAGGGATGGAGAGAGAGAGGTGAGAGATAGAAAAAGAGAGAGAAAGGTAGGTAGAGAGAGGGAGGGGGGAGATAGAGAGAAGTAGAGAGGAAAGAAGAGAGGGAGGGAGAGGTAGGGAAGGATGAAGAGAGAGAGAGAGAGAGAGGAGGGAGGTAGGGATAGGTAGGGAGAGAGGTGAGATAGATAGAAAGAGAGTAGAGAGAGAGATGGGGAGGGAGGGAGGAAGAAGTGAAAGAGAGGTGATAAAGAGATGTGATAGAGATAGTATAAGAGAGGTAAGGAGGAAGGTGGAGAGATTGAGAGAGGGGTATGTGCAGGATCATCATGGAAAAAATAGGCCCTTAAGTGGCAAAAAAATTAGAAAAATCAGAGTTAGGAAACTTGACATAAAAATTTGAGTAAGTTATCTATATTATTTAAAAAATATGTAAGAATAGAATCTATATAAAATTGAATGTAGCTTCTAAACTAATAGGTTTATATATATATATATATATATATATATGGTGAAAATTTGAAATTTCAATGTAGTAGCACTTAAATTTTATGAAAAAAATAAGAAGTAGGTGTTTGTCTGACCACACTAACCATAATAAAATGATAATATTTTTTATAAGATTTTAGATATAAGTAGAGGACTCATGTCCCGATGTGATGCATTTTTTTTGTATTCTATTTTCCAAGTAAATAATTAATTATGAATTTTTTATTACAAATTTTTAAAAATATAAAAGCTCGTATGTCTGACCACCTTAACTTGGTCAAAAATTTGTGAAATTCAATTTTTTTTAATCCTATAGTATGTGAAGCATATAATGTGATGCATTTTTTGGATTCAAAAAATGTGATACTGTTTGAAAGTTGTAGATATTTTTCAATTAGCCTATCAATTAGGACTTTAGTCGTAATTCAATTAGAAAATAAAATAATTATTTATTAAATTCAAAGTAAATCATAATTTATATTGGATGAAAGTTGAGAATCTCCTTTTAAAACCCTTTTCATTTCATCAATTTTGGATAAAAAAAATCGCCAGCCATATACCCTACACATACCCATCATATCACCACTTTTGGCCCATCATGATCCTACACATACCCAAAGGGAAGGAGGGATGGAGAGAGAGAGAAAGAGATATAAAGGAATAGGTTAGATAGAGAGGAGTAGAGAGAAAATTTGGGTTGAAGGAAGAGAGAGAGAGAGAGAGAGAGAGTTCTTGAACTCAAGGGAAAACAAGTCAGATAAAGGGATGGAGATAGTTAAAGAGAGGTATGGAGAGTAAGAGATGAAAAATAAGTGAGACAGAGAGAGAGAGAGAGAAAGATGATAAAACTTGTTGATTACTAAAATTTGACCTCATAATTACAAAAGTTTGACATGCTGATTTTTGAAATTTGACTAAGTTTGAAAAATTATAAGATCTTCTAGAAACTAGAATTTGCATTATAAATCCAAGATATCTAAAACCACTCTCAAACATCCTGATACATGAAATATAACTAAGAAAGTAAATTTCCATATATAAATGTCAACTATTTCATGTATATAGTTTCACTAGTAGAGAAAAAGAAAGAAAAAGACAATGAAAAAAGAAAGAGTTCAACAAAATTCATTCTAAAAAGTCAGCATTCACATTTGGTAGGTGCCAAATTTGATTCTCACGAAAAGGGTTGCGTTGGGAAATACCAACCCTTTGGGTTTTATTTTCCTTAAGCATCCAATCCATTTCATGTAAATGATGTAATTTTTTGAGAGGGTGATAAAATTTCACATATTTTTGGCCATACTATCCATCAGGTTTGCACGTGTTTCAATGTAAATTTATTAAAATACCATTATGACATTAAGATCTCTTAGCTATCTAACCACATGTATTGTAGAAAAATGTACTCCTTTACATTTTCACACTTTTTTAGGCCCTCTTATTCAAAATGGAGCTAATTATGCTTTAATAAGCCCTAATAAATCATATTTTCTGAAAGGGAAACCCCACAATAGTTAATGCCAACACATAACACTTTACCTTGAGCAATGTGTGTTCCAAGAATAGGGACCTGGGACCTATTTTCCCATGGCCGAATGGGTCCACCCTAGGCCTTTGAACCTAAATTTAAATTATGTTTTTGGTAGTATTTTAATGTCTCTAAATTCAAATTGTTATGTTAGCTTGTAATGTTTAGTTTTCGGGAAATTAAGGATATATACCTATAAATACAAGGTTATTTTATCAATTCAAGTCTAATAATTTTCAAGAGAAGACATCTAGATTTCAAGTGCAAGTTTACAATAGTTAATATTGTGATCAAGGAATTTAAGAGAAAACTTATCAATCATTTTGTTGCAGCAATCAAGACCTCAAGCATCATGTCAAAGTGTTAAGCATCATGAATGTTTTGGGAGCTAACATTGTGGTGTAGGTTTAATAGATCAAGCAAGCATTCAAAGTCATATTTCAAGTATCAAGATCCACATCCACTGAAATCATTTCATGCAAGATCAAGATCACTATTGCAGACTTCTAAAGGTTCATCTGAGGTTTGGTTAGTTGCAATATTGCATTATTCATTTATCATTCATTTCCTACTTTCTATATTTCAATTCAAGGTTTAATTACCCTTAACAGGGTTTGACCAAGGTAAACCCCAATTGACCAAAAAAAAAAAAATCTTCCCTCTTGTATTTGTGTTGTAGATTTTTGGTTGAAGAAGGATTGAAGAAATTTTGAAGAGAAAGAATAGAAAAGTTATCAAAGTTGTAAAATTTGTCAAAGTTGTTGTCAGTGCATGGAAACTCACCTATATATCTAGTTTCTATCTTTCTGAAACTACAACTTGTATCAAATAGAAGCTATAGAGTGACAACAGAGGCTCCTAAAAGTTGTTTGAAATGGACTTGACAAAATACCCATCCTCCCATGGGTGAATGAGTTTCAGAAAGCCTCTTGAAACCAATTTTTGATGACTGGTAAACATCACTCATACCTTCTTAGATCTCTAAAAAAATAAAAAATTCTATCAATATTGAGCATTATATTGTTGTTTCAAGTTTGAATTGGCATAATTGAGTAGATTTTCTATTTCTGGTTTTTCTCCCAAAAGTAATGTTTAGGCTGAAACCCCCATCCTAAAGCATAAGGAAATAAGTAGATTTCATCGTTGAGTTGACTTCCTAAAGTTTGTAAGTCAAATATTTATGTGGATGTCATTTCCTAGTGAAATAGAGAGAAGTAGGTCTACATTTAAATTGGTGAACCCCCCTCTCACACCCAAAACCTATTTTTCTTTATTTCATTTTGGTGAACCCGACATTGTACAACAAAAAATTATGAAAATTGGAGTCCATTTAAACCCCAGATCAAGGATTTGCATTACTTTTCATTGCATTTCATTGATTTGAATCTTATTTAGGGTTCTTAACTTGAATTACTTTGTATCTCATTTAGGGTTTTAGGTTTGCATTTTACATTCTTTAAAATTTGAAAATTTCAAAAATTTCATCAATTTTCCAGAGTATTTACATAACATTGCATAATCAACAACTTAAATCATAAAATTAGATCAATATTGTATTTCAAATTAGGTCCTTTTTCTTGTCATTTAGCATCATTTTGTACTTGCATTTAGATCTAATTTTCCATAAATTTGAAATTGTAACCACCCATTTGAAACTAGAATTTGAAAAACATAAGTATCAACTCAGAAATCTGTAATTTGATTTTTTAAAGGCCCAAAGCAAGACTCTTTCATTCATGGGTGAATGAGTCCTTGATCAAGGATTCCTATAATTTTTTTGGCATTTAAAACCCTTAGTTTGCATTATGCATTTCTATGTTCAGATCCCTATTTCAATTTCCAAAATTTCTATTTTTTGAAATCATTCACATTAAGTTTAATTAGTTAAATTAAAGTGCATTTCAAAAACAAAATTGGTCTTAAAAGACATCATTTTCAAGTTTTTTCATAGAATAATTATAAATTTATCTTGTTTAAGATTAGGAAATTTCTTTTCACATACTTGCAATGCACTTTATATACTAGGATGTTTGATTGCATTTTACCTATTCTCCATTTTGAGTGCGGCTTAGGTTTGTGAAACTTGTATGAGTTTCACAACCTAGTGTCCTATATCCAATACTATAGTGAGACATAGTTTGAGACTCATGTAATCCCATAATACATCACTCACTGTGGCTATTGTGTTGTCTAACTATTTCACTCATAGTGCTGACACTAGTCAACCCATTATGGACCATACCATTGATACTTCATTTTCTATGGCATTCTTACCAACAACTAATGCAACTAATGTTGAATCAATGTTTTCTAATTTCCCTCAAGAGAACCTTAGAAAAATAGATGAAGAATTTGACAACTTACAAAACTTTCTAAGTTCTAAATATATTGTTCGTACTACGATTCATCTCATAGATAACATGAGGAGAACGATTGAAAATGAATAAGGAATAGAAGTTGTGTGTAGCCTATCTCATATAATTAATCAACATCATGTCCCTACAATGACTAGTTGTGCTAAAGCTTTGGGGTATACCCAAAGTCAAGGTGGAAATCCAATTCCTCCTTCCATAATCACGACCTTTATTTCAACACACACTAATCCAACTCTTACTACAACCATACTACCATAGGTGTTTCCACTACGAATCCCTTTAGATTTGTTCATTCAAATCTCATATCTCCTAATCCATCTCCCCTCACAAACTTACAATTCACTTGTCCTCCAAACACATATATACCTCCAACTTATTCACCTCCATCTCAAAACAAGAAAAATGACCCTGTCCTTAACCAACTCTTACAAAGTGTTTCATCCCTCCAATAAAAAATTGCTATATTGAGTCAAAGTCAAAACTACCAACCTTCACAATATGTCAAAAGAAACCCCTTATCCTTGGAGATATTGAGAACACAAATACCACAAGGTATAGAGATTCCTAGATTTGAGAAATATAGTGGGAAAAGATATCCTATTAGCCATGTTCCTATATACACAACCTTACGTAGTGACTTCATTTTTTAGGATAAAATCTTGGCTAAAATCTTCCCTAGATACTTGAAAGACACTCCCTTGGAATGGTTTTGTTCCTTACCGAATAATTCAATACATTCATTCAATGAAATTTTTTATGCCTTCCATAATCATTTCCAAGTGCACATGGGTCCTAAGATGACCTTAGAATATTAAATGAGATGTAAGAAAAAGGATTATCAAATGGTCACTAACTTTACCTCTCACTATCACTTACTTTACTTGCAAATAAAAATTAAGATTCCTGATCTTGATCTTCAACGAATGTTCATTGAAATTTTGCAAAATAAGCTTCAAGATAAGATTGGGATGATGAAATTTACCTCCTTCACACAATCATGTACAACCTTTTGTGATAACCAAAATTTGGTTGGTAGTCATGAAGTGAAAACTACCTCTAACCATCCTGAAAAATTCCAAATTCATTCCTTGCCTCCTGTTAGAGCTCCTGATCCTACTAAGCCTTTACCTCAAAACTTTAATACAATACCTTTTTACATTATCATTGAAAAAATGGACATGATAGGAAATTTTAATCATCTTTAAAAACATATTGTGCAAGACTTCATTTATTCAAATCGCATTCAAATTGGCGGTGTTAATGGTCAAGGTAATACGTTTGTAGTTCCTCCTAACCAAAATTTACAAATCTTTACCAATCCTATGCAATATCATAACATCTCATTTATCAAATATAGTGAAAATAAGAATGATGTGATGAATGTTGACATGAATATTGAAAAATTTAATGGTAATGAGGAAAACCCTATAGTTAGTATGATTGAAACCATTGAAGTTCAACCTCTTAAGGGCCTAACCAATATATACCTTGATATTTCTTTTTGAAAAAAAGACATAATTAAACATGCACTCCATGGCCCTCTTTACATAGTTGGATGAATTAATGATAATGCTACTCATGGGATATTAATTGATCTCGTCTATGTAGAGAATGTGATAATTGAAGAATTCTTATTTGTGCATGAACTTTATCAAGATAACTATGAACAATCGAAAGCATGGATCAAAACACATAATGGTTTTTCTAGCCCTACAATAGGATGGATAACTCTTCCTTTACAAGTTGGACCGAAAACATTGAAAGTCTCATTATCCATCATCTCAACAATGGACCAATTTTTTGTGATGTTAGACTACCCATGGCTTCTCTCCATTAAATTTTCCCCGTCGGTAGTGCATAAATGCTTCAAGTTTCCATTTGGTAAATAAATATTTGTTGTCCACCATGTCGCAAGTATGAAGTTGTTGTCATTTATGTAAATAGGAATTCTACTAACTTTTTTTTTCATTGATGTCAACTGTGTGTTAAGGAGGATATTGCATGATGAAGATGTCGAGGATATTGAGAAAAATATGAAAAAGAGGAAAACAGGTTGATGCAAGTTGTCCATGTATAGTTCAGATATTGAGGATTTTTTTTTAGTACACAGAGCTATATTTTTATTGTTGTATCTAAATATTAGTTGGAGTGAAGTAGTAAGCTGAGATGATGTCTATAGTACTTGGTTTACAAGTGCTTTTGAGAAAATTTTATAAATATCTAGTAAACTATGTTGTGCAAGTGTTCACATTGTGCTTCGGTATTTTTCTCCACATTTCTTCTATATTGATCCTATTTCTATAGGGATTTGATATGTTGTTGATGATTGTTAGAGGTTTCTATATTCAAAATTTGGGTTTTTGGATCATTGTACTGAGTGAGATATTTTCACCAATGTGTGAACTAGTTTTTCAATGATGTTTTCTATGGCCTAGGAGAAATGTATTTTCTCTGCATTTCTCTATTGTTTGGCTTTAGGTTGTGTCAATTTAGGAATTTGATTATAATGCTTGTATCCTTTTGTATTCAATGTTTTACTTGATTTGGTGCAGTATAGAGTGAGTTTCTTTTGCCAGTATGTGAATAAGGTTTACTATTTTTTGTGAGTTGAAGTATTTGTATGATGTGATCTTGGATGAAGTATTTGATGAATCTCAAGTAGTTCATGGATTATTCTAGATCGCACTCAATTGAATTCTATTGTCTAGAACTCTCAAATTGATTTGAGGAAGCATGTCCTTAATGTTTATGGTGTTTAACATGGGTAATGGCTGAAGTTGTGTTGACACTACATGTGAGGCTTGTGAAATCATGTTAAGGTGTGTTGGCATCTATTTGGGTCCTAATTAAGGATAAATGTAGGTAACCTTCATTCCTATCCACCATATGAATTCTTAGGTGTCAACCTATTTTGAATTTGTATGTATAATGACTAGTTTCTGACATTGGAGAGGGTTTTTGAGGTTGAGGTTGATATAAAGAAGTGTGTTGTTGTTGTGAGTTTAATGGATGAAAGAAGTGAGTAGCAAGATATATGCGAGATCAATGCAAGTGATGTGTGTGATGCAACTTTTAGTAGAGCAGTGAGAATTTACAATGTTAGGGTTCCTAAAGGTAGTGAGATGAAGGCATATGAAATCATTCAAGTAAGACTATGAAAGTTTTGGAAAATTAGGGTGCATTCCTTGTTTCATTGAGAAAGTGTTCTCTATGTAACGTTCTTCATCTATCTTCATGTATTTCTTTTTATCGCAATGAGCCCTAGTTGTGAGCCATTTTGAATCACTACTGAATTTGACTCCATTTTTTTACGAGCGTTCGTCAGTTGTTCGACAAACATTTGTCAGAAAATCAAAGAATTGATGAAAAAAAAATTGTCGCTATTTTTTCATCGAAATAACAGCGCAGATTCGTCGGTCATCGGCATCATAAAATGACTTGAATTTTCATCGAAAGATCAATGAAAACTTCATGTATCCACCGACGAATTACAACCAAAATGTAATTGCAATGGCTCTTTCGAAGCATCGAAACAACACCAGAAGTTCATTGCCATTTCGACGAAATGGGCAAGGAGTTACGACGAAGTCTTCGTCACAACTAAGCAACTTCTTCAGACCTTTTATGTGATTCGTCGGTGGCCTTCATCAAAATTGTGACGAAGCATTCGTTGCAGCTAAGCAACTTCGGCAGACCTTTTATGTGATTCATTGGTGGCCTTCATCGAAATTGTGAAAAAATGGACAAGAAGCTACGACGAAGCCTTCGTCACAGCTATAGCAACTTCATCAGACCTTTTCAGTGATTCATTGGTGGGTTTCATCAAAATTGCGATGAAACAATGCAATTTTTTTAAAAAAATATATTCATTGAAATGTCCCATTGCGGAGACTCTTGGCAATGACCACCGAAGCCAACCCATCGGTGAGAGATCAATCATCAACACAGGATAGAAAAATCACTCTGATAATCCATGTCTTGCTGATGACTTCCGTCGGCAAGACAAATCCAATCTCACACCGATCTGACCTCTTCAGGAGTTTTGAACACTGCTGGTTATCAGCAAGACATTCTGAGGGTCTCGCCAATTAAACAAGTGTACAAATGGAACCTATTAATTTTCTTATTTTGGGGTTCTTTAAATCATAGAATAGATACCATCTTCTTATGTATAATTTACTTATATTCAGATTTGAATTCGAGACCAATTGTCATTGCACATTCCATTTTACTTGCACAAAGTATTCTATAAGCAATATATTGATAATGCCAAATGATTTATGGTGTTGTACAACTCTACCTATCATCACAGTTCTATTGTTCCCCCTGAGAGAATCCTGCAAAGACAAGTTTACAATACCAAGTCAAATAATATGAAAAAGACTTACTTCCATACAAATTAAATGATTATTCTCACAATGGAAATTGTCTAATTACAACAACAATTCCATGAAAGGTTATCCATGCTTCATAAGAGATGATTGATCATACATCAGACTGCAAGATGCATAGTTAAAAGAATTACACTTGAGAACAACCAAGGGCTAACAAGGGAAGGAGTTAAGAAACATCTAGATTGAAGAGAAAATGTGTAGGGAAATTGTTGAGTAGTGTCAAGAGAACAAAGCTTGTAGAACATATTCTTGACCTAATCAAGCTCTTGAACAATTTAAACAAAATTAAAATACTAACACATACATGAGACATGTAATGAACTTCCAATATCTGCTATCTTTTTCATTAATGCAGAGGTAGGTAAAGGAGAAATAATTATAATTGTAACACTATTCATAGTCTAGTAAATTATGTTCGTAATTTGTGTTCAATGGACCTCAGTTTTATCATTATACTACCCATCTAATACAATATTTTAATCTAGGGTTCAACTATCTCAGATCTAAAGAATCACCTTCAATTAACCATTTAAAGTACTATAAAATAAGGTAAGACTTTTACTTGAGAAAGATTGGGTACACTTGTAGGATTAAAGTTCTCACAATCATTAGGATTTATTGGCACACAAACACAACCTACAACATATGAAGTAATGGATGACTACACGTTAGTGAAATGGTCCTTAATATGTGATTGGTTTGCAAATTGATTGGTAGAAAATAAGGTTACAAACATATCTACATGAAAAATTATGAGGACAATCTACTGTAATCATCAAAATAGATGAAAAGTGCAAAGGAAAGAGCCGAGCTACATCTCTAGAGCCTAAAAAAAACACATGCAAGAAACATAAAAAAAGAACAAACTAGTTTTTGGATGAATACAAAATGGTGCCTTCAGCAAGTGATTCATATGCTTTCACACCTAACATAGGCCATTAAGAAGATTTTAGTCTTCCTCTGTGAAATTAACTACTTACAGAATAAACCTAGAAACCAATATTATATACCTCCATGTCTAGCCGAGGGTAGACCTATAAGAGAAAAAAAATTCCTTAATGCAATGCCAAAAAATATCAATGTGTGTGTAGGTTTGTATTACTCAAAATATCATTTCATTGCCTAAGGAAAAATACCAAAGTGATGTTTTAAATTTCAATCTTCACATAGGCTACCTTATTGCTACACATGCATATACAAGCATTAGTCAAGCTCTAAACTATTCGAATATTAAGGATTTAATTAGCTATCAAATGGAAAGTTTTTGTTTAGACATAATCCATCATCTTTTACATATCTTTATTCACTCCTAGCGCTTCAGATAAATTTGTGTAAATGAGACAAAAATGTGAATCTTTTATGGCAAAGAAAATTCTTAAAAGGAGGGGGGAGAGAGCAAAGGGTAGGGGGCAAGAGAATGCTTGAATGTATAGCAAAGTATAACATTTTGATCATTATAACAATGAAATGAATCTTAAGTTTGAAGCATTAATATCATTTACAACATTTATGATTAAGAATGAATGTAAATAGAGAAACTTTTGCATACATGCAGATGGTACAAAATTTCATGGTTAAGTGGAAGCCTCCCATCAACAACAAGATCCAAATATCCGTGTATCTATCTCAATCGATCCTCTAAACCCTTTAGAGTTGTCAATTTTTCCACTAACCTGTTATGCACAAAAGTCAAATTTTAGAGTTATGTCACCACTAAAAATAGAAGAAACAGAGCTTTGAAACCAAATCCACACACAACACAATGTGGTATTCATACAAAGCCATACAAACAAACTAAACTCAGAACATTGGAATGGAAACAACTTCAAATTATGATGTAGAGCATGGATTCAGGGTATAAAGAATCATTTTTCTGCCACCATAGTGAAAAGTTAGCACTTTCTTTCATCTTTGCATATTGGTTTGATGCTTCAAACAATGCATTTCTTATATTTAAAAGTGCATTACCTTATTGAGCTTCTCTTTGTTTCGAGAAAGTTTAATATTCTCTACTTAATAGGGCCAACCACGTGATGGTGGAAGCTCATTTGGCCTCCCCCCCTCACATCACTCTCAATTCCCATACCCAATCATATAACATTAATCATTTATTCATCCATTAATAACATATAACATTCATTCATTCATCCATTAATAACATATAATATTCATTCATTCATCCATTAATAAAATATAACATTCATTCATCCATTAATAGAATATAAAATTCATTCATTAACATATAACATTCATTAATTAACATATTCACATTCATTCATTAACATATAATATTCATTTTTCAGTTTTTACATATTATAAAAATATGGTTGTCATGATATGATTACAATCACTTTTTTTTGTTTTTTTAAAGCCAAAAAAATTTTGAAGTGGGAGTATCATTTTCTAAATCATTTGTCCCCTTAGTTTTTTATGCCCTCAGCCATGATCTTAATGTACTTCTAGTCATCTCTTATGAAGTGGATGCAACAAGGGGGTTCCTCACAAGGCAATAAGAAAGAAATGTTAAACTGATATGTTTTATTATTATTGTTACAAGTATTTCATTAATTAAAAGAACATTAGAGTGGTTCTCTTTACCCGATGGGTCCACATCATGTTCCTGAACTTTTGTTATAGACTCATGCTCAACATGTTGAGCACCCTCTAAATCCTGATCTGCAGTTGAAACACAAAAGGTTACATTAATTAATACACCAATTGAAATTAAATATGTTTAAGAGAACATGAGGGTGGTCCTCTTTACCTGATGGGGCCACATCATGTTCTTGATCTTCTCTATCTTGATCATGCTCAACATGTTGATCATGCTCTACATGCTCTAAAGTTGAAACAAGAAAGGTTACATTAATTAATACACCAATTCGTAAATTAAATATGTTTAAAAGAACTCTTTAGGAGTGGTCCTCTTTGATGGGGCCACATTATGTTCCTAATCTTCTCTAGCCCCGACCATGCTCTACATGCTCTAAAGTACCTCGTGATGCACACCATGACCTTCTATCCTAGTTGTGCTCCACCCTCACCGTAGTTACATTCCAATGTCATGTGCAGATTATCATTGCTTGAATGTTTAAAACAACAAATAGGCATGTAATTACTTTATGGTGGAAATTAATATTGAATAGATTGCAAAGTATTCAATTTTAAATAAACTTTATTGATTTATTTACTTTATGCCAGCCGACAGTGCTGGAAGATTGTAGGTTTCAAATAAGACTCTTAGGGATGCTCAACCATGGCTCCATAGCCTTGTTGGAAGGCAATCTTCAGGTCCTCTTCTGTGGGAACTCGGTTGAA
Source organism: Sequoia sempervirens (assembly GCA_007258455.2). Lineage (NCBI taxonomy): Eukaryota > Viridiplantae > Streptophyta > Pinopsida > Cupressales > Cupressaceae > Sequoia > Sequoia sempervirens. The sequence goes on from VDFB02015811.1 coordinate 18,406, forward strand.
TTCATAGCCCTACATTTTTGCAGAAGATCATGAATTTTGCTTCTATGGTGTGATAGAACCAAAATTGTTTTCAATTTATTATAATTTGGATGCAATATTTCATTTATTGATACTTACAATTCGTGCGGCTAATTTCATATAACCACCAGAGCCAAGTTTGTGCTACTCGTGTTTTTCTAGTCTTGCCTTTTTTGCCTTTGATGTGTCAGGAAGCCTATTAAAATTTTGAAATACGTTAGGATTATGTAAAAGAAAGAGTAATCAGTATATAATTACATTGTTGATAGTATCACATACCTTCCTTAGCCTGGTGGTGTCTTTCATTTTTTATTTTCAGCCATCTCCTTTCCATCTGACACCAGGTCCTTTTACTCCCTCTCCAGAATCATGGGGGGATGCTCGTACTTTTTGTTTTTCTCTAAATGTGACCTATATTGGTCCCTCACATACTTTAGATAGGTACCAACTTTCTTAAGGACCTTGGTTCAGTTGAATGTTTTATCATTGAAGAGCACAATTAAACGGTTAATGAACTCATCTTTTAAAATTGGATTTTGCATTCCACAAGCAAAATAGATGGTGGGAATAAAGAGCTCCAATGTAATATCACTTATATGTTTATAAAAAACATCATTTCTTGTAAAATGATCATGGGATCAATAGTTTAAAAAGAGCGATCAATAAGTAAATTTCAATTGGATTATATATAATAATAATTAAAACATTTTAAAGTACCTGGGACCTTCTCTATCTTTATGGGAACGAAATCCTCGGTCACCACAAATGTGACCAACAATGTTCCCGTACTAGTAATACGGGAAGATCGAGGAAATGCTGTTAAAATATCACCAATACTAGTGGCCTCTGCATCCCCAGGTACATGTCTTGATGCATGTTCTGACATGTGTTCACTACCAGAGGGTGCACTAATGGATGCTTGCATGGTATGTGTTGCCAACATTTCAGATGACAATATAGGCATGGATGATGGGGTCAGATGATGTGATGTATGTGCAGGAAGATCAGGATCGACACTTGTACCAACCCCTACTCCTTGGGCAGCACTTGTAGTACCCTGATCATGGCCAAGAGCATCATGAGGATTTAAAATCCTGTAAAAACAACAAATATTTTTAGTTCATGACATAAAATTACAAAAATATAAAAGTGAACTCATGTATAATTAGACCGTGATAGATTACTTTAAAGTTTTTGATCTCTCCCGGTCAATATTATACAACCCTCTCTTATCTCATTTGTTTGACACTATGAATACTGCTTTCTTCATTGCATTTTTTTAAGGTCTTCCTTATCATATTGAGAGGGTTTGTTGAATAAGTGATATCATCATCACATAATATTGACTGCACCTCCCTATGGATGCTCTCGTCTACTGCTGGTGCCTTTCCCCGATCAGTCAACTTCAACAAGAATATTAAAAACATTATCGAGATTAACCCAATAAAATTATGAAAACAACATAATAATAAAACATTTTGCTCGTATCTAA
>VDFB02015812.1:0-26633 GCA_007258455.2 Sequoia sempervirens
ACCTAAGATGTTTGTTTCCCATTTGTTCAGGCTTCACAACGCATCCGTCAGTAGGTGAATGTGAGTTGCTGGATTGCTTGAGCCGGAAGTCAAACATGGGGTTAAATCTTAGTCAAAATATCAAAGAAAATGCAAAAGAGCACATTTTCAAAAAGGCACCTGAGCTTTTGAAGCCTTTAATGCCTTATTTTTGATGATCTCAGATATTCAGCTTGTTTGTGTTACATTCAGTTTTCCGTTGCCTGTCTCTGTCAGATCAAAAGATGACCTGTCAACTTGCAGTAGGAGTTTTAGTGTTATTTTGGTCAGTTCCAGAAATGGCCATCTCTGGAGAAAAAAGAGTACCTTTTCAAAAAGGCGCCCTTGATTTTCACCCTTCAGATGATGTTTTCTGAAGAAATGTGCCTTTGCAGTTGTCGTGTGGAATGAACTCAGCTCCGCAGTGAATCAGTTATCTAGTCCTGAAACTTTGTCAGTCAGAAGTTATGGAAGATTCATTTTTTCCCTTCGTATGAGATGAAGATGGAGAAATTTGACTAAGTTAGAGAAAAAGAGCAGCTTTTGAAAAGGGCGCTTGGATTTTTGAGCCTTCAAATCTTAGTTTTATGTTTTGAAGTCTCAAGGAGTCTTTTGATCAGTTTTTGTCCTACTCTGCAATGCACCTGTCAGCAAGTCAATCGGTGAGGACAGTCAGCCGGTGTCAGGGGATAAATAGAGGTCTCGTAAGAGGTTCAATTTCAGTTTTCATCAAAAAATGGCTCTGGAGAAAAATGCCAAAAGTCAAAGATGGTTTTTCAAACTTAAAACCACATGTGCGCCTAAAAGAAGAATTTTGAATATTTGAATTTTGACTTTCAATTCAACAGAACGATTTCTGGGTTGTCATCTCCAGTTAACATTTTCGCATGTTGAGTGCTTTCTCAGTTTTGCATGTCAAGTTAACTAGTTTGCATGTTCAGTTAACTAACTTTGCATGTTGAGTTATTGTTTTGCATGTTCACTTAACTGAAGTGCATGTCAAAAGTCAACTTGAGTCTTAAAGCATGGCGCATATTTGAGTTTTGTGAAGATTTTGTGAAGTTGGCGTTTCATTATGAATTTCAACTTTAGTCTCTAAAGGTGATGCCTTAGTTTCTAAAGCATGGTTTTGAGTTCTCAAGTATGGCAACTTCAATATGGATTGTCAACTAGAGTTTATTATGCATGGTTTATATGGATTTTGCGACTGAAGTCTTAATATGGCAACTTTTAGTCTTAAAGCATGGTGCTTTATTTAGGGCATTTTAGTCTTCAGTTAGCTGAATTGAGAGCCAATCATTGGCTAGGCGTGGATTTTTGAGGTCCAATCACAAGCCAAGCGCCATGTTTCAGTTTGCATGCAGGTTTCAGAAAATTCAAAACAGAGATAGGCAAATTCTACAGAAGCAAATCAAATAAAACCTTCTTTCTTCTATCTTATTTCTTCTATTTCTCATCTTAGGTACTTTCTACGCATGTCAAAGAAATTCAACATATTTTCAGAATTTGATCATCTGGGTTCGCATACTTCAGCATTTGCAGCAAAACCCATGTCTTATATTTTTTCAAGAAAATTGCCCCATAGTCTTCATTCTGAAGCTCTATGCTTTTTTCCGACAATCTCTTTGCATGTGGGCCTAAAACTCATCTTTACACGAATCAAGTTATCTGGGTTGTCTTAGAATTTGATTCTGCACAAAACCCACGTTTCAGAAAAATTCCGAAAGTTTTTCCCACCATAGGCTATTTTTAGCCTTGTTCAGAGATTTTCAGCCTTTCCAGAAAGTTGTCCGAATATATTCGACTTTACAGTCAAAAGTCTTCATTTTCAAAATGCAGTTCAATCTCATTGATTATAGAACCAAATCGGTTCTTATACATGATTTTGCCAAAACAACAGACACAGATTTAGGTCATGTTTATCCAGTGGTTAACTTGAGCAATTTGGAGGGTGTTAGCAGCAATTCATTGAGAAATCTTGAACGTTTCGGGTTGCTGGCAGCGGCATCTATTCCTGTCACAATTTTTGATCTCGAGTTTATTCTTGCTTGCATTAAGCATTGACTCATCTTCACGACAAATCAGATCAGCTAATGGGAGGGTTATCTGCAGTCTTAAGCCGAAGGATGTAGAGAAGTGTTTTACTATTCCTCCTCGTTCAGATAATTTCACTGTGGTTATTGACGCCTGTGAGAAGATATGGGATGGAGATCAAGAACGTTCACAGAGGAAGGTGGCTCAAAGATGGTTGAAGGTTCAAAAGACTAACATGCCTAAAAAGGTTGGTCGTGGTGAATTCAAGGACGAGGTTGTTGTTTTGATAACTTTGCTCAATTGAGTTACAGGTCAAGAAGATGCTGCCATTTTCTGATCTTGGATGTTTTATATCATTTCCAGGATCCTTGATGGCAATGAACATTTTGACTGGGCTATGTTGATTAGCGATTGCTTACATCAGCAGATTACTGATTTTCTCAGGTTTCATGAGTTTCATATGGTGTCTTACTTGGTCTACTTAGTTGCATTTCAAGGCAGCTATAGACACCTAAAAATTAATGGCACTCTTGGTGTTCAGCATGTTCACGAGTACTATTCTCAGTTGGAGTTTTCTAAGTTTGAACAAGATTTCCGAGCAGTGAATGATCACTTTTCCATGAGGATAGTCAGAGATCTTGACAATGAAATGCACATTCGGATTTCTGCAGAAGCAAAATCAGCAATGGAGACTTGGGCAGATTGGTTTATCCAATTCCCTACTTTCACATACATCCGAATTTATGGATATATTGGAGAACCTTTGATGTTACCAAGGTACCCTTCAAACAGGTTCATCTTCATGGAGTTTCTCAAACAGGTTCAGCACATTCATTCATTTCTTCGCAGTCATCATAAGATTGCAGCCACTTTTCCATTCGGATTGGGCATTTTCACATGTAGAACCGCGGCAGATGCCAGGCATATGTCAACTAAGATGGAAAGATTCAAACTTAAGTTTCATACTGAGAGGCGTTCCTATGATCCTTTGGGTCATTATGCAGCTAGGTTGGAGCGAGAGATTGCACATAAGCCAGCACTTGAAGATTTCTGGGCTAATTGTGAAGATGAATTCGAGGTTCGTCGTCGTCACTATTGTAGACTCACTATTACTCAGCTCTTTGATTACTTATTAGAAGATGTTGATGGTCTATCGGATGATGATAGAGAAGTTCTTCTCAATTCATATGTCAGGGATCAAATTGCTCAGCAGCCACTTCGCTCACCAGATTGGTACGCTAAGGAGAATACTTCTATTGAGGATGTGTCTAGATCAGTTATCAAGACCAACAAGCAGTTCTTGGAGAGCAAACAAAGGCGAAAGTCAGCTCCTGTTACAGAGCCACCAGTGAATTTTTCTTCATTACCTTCTACTTCGAGGTCAAGGCCTCGCGTCAAGGCTATTGTGACGCCACCTGAAGGAGTTAGACTCAGTGGAAACACGAGAAGGAGGACTACTGGTAAGAGGAAGCAAAAGCAAGTAGAGAATGTACCTAAGATCCCAGTGGAGACAGTCATTTAGGCTGAGCCTTGTGTTTCACTTCCTAGTTCATTGCATGTGCAGCCTATTGATATAGATTCAGAGCCTGAGATACTAGTTGGAGTAGGATTAGAGACAACTGAACCACCACAGGTTGATACATCAGGGACAGTCTCTCCTCGAATTGATAATATTGTTCAGTCTTGTTGGCTCGAGAGAAGTTTGGGGAGACAGAAGCGAGAACCTTCATACAATCTTGATTTATCTGAGTTCAATGAACCTTATCAGAAAAGGTCAAACAAGAAAATCAAGAAGCAGGTGCATATCGAGAAGACTCCAGAGTCAGAGATTATTATAGAGGTTGCTACTCCCCCAGAGGGTAAGAGCTTAGATGAAGTTGAAGTCAGTGACTTTACTTTCACTAAGGAAAATCTTGGCAGGACCACTCGAGAGACAGACGTAACTCTTCTTAAGATTGTCACTAATAATCTTGAAGAACGCATCACGAAGGATGGAGAGGATAAGGCACTGCTTAAGGCTAAGAACGGTCAACTTTGTCAATATATCTCTAATCTTGTTCATGGAAATTCGAGTAGAGCGCCTGTTCTTCCTCAGAATATACCTGCAGAACAACAAAATTTGGATCAGTTAGTCAGTCATGGAAGACTTCTGGACAACTGGATTGAAAGTTTAATTGTTACAGGTCGGCATCTTCTTATGGATTTGTATCAGTTGAGGAGTGACGCACATAAACTTCGTCAAGGCATTCAACTGCTTGATATTTCGGTCGGAGAAAGTTTAGCCAAGGATCAAGTTCTTGTATCTCAGTTATCTGTTGCATATGATGCTTTGGAGCTTGATGAAGATAGAGAGAAGGTTTTCACTTGGAACGAGCAGCACCTTTTCAAAATGGAGATATGTGAAAAGATTTTTGTCAAGTTCTTTTCACTGAAAGATAATGTTGTTGGAGCGCTTGCACTTGTCAGTGGTTTTGTTGTTTAGATTCCATGTCATTATCTTCTTGAAGATGGCACATATATTGAATTGAACATAGTGCAAGCTGAGTTCGAAAAGCTAATTCGTGATAGCCTTGAGGGAGATCCTATGGCGGCTAAGTTGGAGAATATTTCAGTGATTTCAGCTAGTTTCAAGAAAGCGGCTGAAGATGTCAGAGAATGCATGCATACGATCAAGGAGAGTGACAGAGACTTGAAGAAACAGATTATTGCTTTGGACAGCATCAAAGTGCCAAAAGACAGAGTGATTGATGAGTTCCTGGACGACGTGTTGAATCGAGATGACTTGAAGTGATCTGCCAGTTGGGACCTGCAGTTAGTTTCAAGGGTAGAGTCATGAGCAACAATTAACTCGACTTTCAGTCTTGAGTTCACTTGCTGACTTCATACATGTTTATCTCTTCCTTGGGATTATCTTCACAAGAGTTAGGTTTAGGGTTTTTCAGTTAACTGAGGGTAGTGTTCCAGTTAACTTTTCTTTCAATAAGGACGTGCATGCTTGCACATTGTCCATTTAGGTTAGATGTTTCGGTTAACTGATGGTAGCTTTCCAATTAACTGTATAGTTTTCTTTATTAGGGTTTAGCAATAAATCTTGCATGCATTGCAAGACTGTAGTTGACTCAAGGTGATTTTAGGGTTCCCTACACCTTTTGATGTCTATAAATAAGAGTTTTTGCTTATTTGTACATAACTTTTGCACGAGAGAGTAATATATCCTGGGCCTACATTGCCTTCAATATTGCTCGTTCTGTATCTGTTCATGCGTATTTACTGTTATGATGAATTGTTATGCCACTTGGGTTCCATGCAATTATGATGGTGAATTCTTTCCTTAGTTAGATCGATTTTGTTGTGTGTTCAATAAACTTGTTCAAATTGAGCTGATAGATGTGCCACCTTGCCTTCAAGTTGAGAATCTGTTCTTGTTTATCGTATGGTGTTTTGTGAATAATAAACTTGTTTAGATTGAGCTGATAGATGTGCCACCTTGCCTTCAAGTTGAGAATTTGTACTTGGTTATCGTGTGATGTGTGTGAGTAATAAACTTATTCAGATTGAGCTGATAGATGTGCCACCTTGCCTTCAAGTTGAGAATCTGTGCTTAGTTTATCGTATATTGTTGTTTCCAATAAGCCTATTCAAACAAGAAGATAGTTGTGCCACCTTGCCTTCACATTGTGAGTCCATACTCGACTTATCGTCAGATAATCATTCCGGCTTCATTTCCGCATGCTCTAAATTCTTGAGGGGATTGGATAGTTTAAGTTACTTAGTTTTGTGAGTTGTAGTTAAGCGAAACCAGAAAATACTTAGCTGCAGCGTATAGAGATTTCGTGAAAGCCTTGTACCTCTACAACTGAGACAAAAAGACAGGAGATAGTTTAGATTACTTTTCCCTTTCCAAGCATTTTTGTCAAGCACGAGGGAGCTTCCCCTCCTAATTTGAAAAGCACTCATTGCGTAGTGTGCATAGCTGTCCGTATCAACTCATACTTAAGAGGTGTTTGTTGTTACGCCAACACCCATCATAGGGATGTGTGTCCCTTCCAGCTTGTGCAAGCATATTTCACCGTCTTTTTTTCTTCAATGGCGTCCAAATCAAAATACTTGTCCATTTCTAAAATCCAATCAATAAGCTCCTTTGGATTCATACTTCCACTGTAACTTGATGGATTCATCCTTCGTTTACTCCCAAGCTTAGCTAACACTTGCAAGAATCTTTCTTCATGTGCATCTTCTCCTTGCACTGCTGCAACCTCTAGAGTTTCTTCCTCATCTTCACTAACATCTTGTCATGTCCCTGAATTGGATTCAGAGTAATTTAACTAAATTAATTGATTAAGTTGTCCAAAATTAATAATATATCAAAAGGATAGCTTAATTGATTATTTTAATTAAATAAAGTGGAGATATTACATTAATTATTTATAAAGTTATCCCAATAAATAATGTTTTAAGGATGACTTTATATTTAATTAATTTAATAAAGTGACTAAATAAAATAATAAATCATAAAGTCACTTAAGTGAATAAAATAATATTTTATTCTAGAAGTTTGCTAGAGGTGACTGAGAAATCTATTTAAGAAGTTGTCGGCTAAGCATTTGAACACACTTGATTTTGGTTATCATTTCTCTTTACCTGCATGGTAAGCAGTTGAAGCTAAATGCTTAGCATTCGCTCAAGGGTTTGAAGACTCTAGAGTGCCAGGTTCGGTTGTGAGACACCAACCCTAGCTAGATATTTGGGGAAGATATTTCAGTCTTTCCATTTGTGCAAAATTTTGTGGCCAAGGGCCAATTTTAGTGATCAATTGGAGCATATTATTCTCAGCTTGTGGAGACATTTCAGTCCTTTGAAGAAGGATGATTTTGGCAATAGAAGAGGTTGATCTTATCATTTGTTGGTACAATTTATATATGGGTGGTTGACAATATTGAGGAAGCCGATTGCATTATCATGCTGGTTTGATTTTTATCATAAAAGATCAAGTATCATTTGCAGCTTGGATGCCCTTGTATGAGGTGTGATTTTGACATTGAAGGCTGTAAAAAATCAGTCAAAGCTTGGAGGAGGTTTTCTAGGCTTGCATAAGGTTGGACAAAGCATCTTGAAGGTTATCAACTTCATCTACTTGGTGGTTCAAATCTTCTTGTGTGGCTGCCATCGCTGTAATCAGGTTCTTATAAGTATTAGTTGCATCATTGAATCTACATTGCTGTCTCATACAGCAACATTATTGTAATCATTGTATTCCAGCTTGCATCAGTCACAGACAGCAAGTTTGCATTTTTATTTTCATTCCTCATTATAGTTGATATAAGGAGTCTCATTTTGGCATATCAAGACTATTGTCAAAATCTGTAGCTTAGCAGCTGTCATGAATATTGCATTGTAAGGATCATGTAATGGGAATGCCAATCATTGTAATCAGATTATTGAACATTACAATCATTATCAAATAGTGAAGTTTATGTTTGGCTGCAAATTGTTTGATATAATGCCAAGTTACTGTCCTTCCATAACAGCATGTGTAGTTTGCATTCAAACTGTTTGACATAATGTCTTACAGCTGTAGGTGTGCATTTGGCATAAGTAGGTCATCTCTATGCATTTGAAAAGACAAAAACAGCTTGCATATCATTTCTATGACATTGTTAGTCAATCTTGCATTGTTGGAAGCATTCAAAAACATCATTAGCAGCATACAAACCCAAAACAAGACAAACAAAAACCCATATCAGCAAGTTCAGACTTTGCAAGTAAAGTGTTTGACAATATTCCTTGAGGTTCAAATCAGCAACATAAGGTCAGATTAAGTAAGGGATATTACAATGGTATTAGAGTTAAGAATCTTGCCAGCTTGCCGGGTAATCGAGTTTGGTATCAGCTATTCATTTGCAGATCAAAAATTCAGTTGGGTTTCATGGCCACTTTTAGCAAGTTAGTAGAAGCTGTGATAGGGGCTTGGATTCAACAACAGGATAACATGATAGAAATAATGAAAGAACAAAGTAAACTGATTGAAAAATTGCAAAAGTTGAACGAAGAACAAGAGGCCATCAAGTTCGCGGTTGAAAAACTTGAAGAAAACATGCCATCATCCAGTGGAGCAGCTGAGTTGGATGATGAGTATATAGAGCAACCTCAGCCCTCTTGTGTCGGGACACCCCATCAGGGCATTAAGAATGATTTCATAGATGGATTTAACGCTGTCCTAATTCCGGATCAAAATGTCTGTACAGGACTTTGCGGAAAAAGAGTCTTAGGCACAATTAGAAGCTTATTCAGATCATGACCACCTTCTCAACCTCATTGAGATCTATTCAGATGCTTTGATGAGGAAAGAAGAGGAAGTTGATCAGCTCTCTCACGAGCTTCAGGTCACTAGCGATTCTCTGAAGAACACATAGTTAGCTCTTCAGGAATCAGAGATGTATGTTGATGAGCTCTACTTAGAGTTGATTTTGGCTCAAGATTCATTATGTATAGCAGAGACTCAGTCATCTATGGCAGCTAGGAGACATATTGAGGATAGCAGTATGGGATCTCCTAGCATTCACACTCAAGACACAGATGCAGTGCCTCTTGTGTTGGTTAGGCCAGAGGAATCAGTTAGTGATAAATGCACGCTTGAGTTTCTAGTTGATTCCAATCTATGGTTTGGAGTTAGGCATGAGGAAAGTTGTATTCCAGCTTTACCATGGGTTCTATCTCATACTTCATTGGTTGATGACATTACTGCAAGAGCAACTCATACTGCTTTGAGTTATGGGTCTTCTTCTGATGATGGATGGGGTACACACGACTACTCTAGTCTTCCATTGGCGCAGTCAGGGGAGTTTCACCTCGATTGCATCATGAGGTGTGCTCATTAGTTTGCCTTCAGCCCACATGTTCAAGATTTGACCATGTCATTGTTTACACATAGAGGTGGGTTGAAGAACAAGAGTTCAGGTTGACTCTGATAAAGTTTCAAATTTTAGATGATGAGTCTCTCACTTTGAGTTCTCCAGTTGGGTGTTTCCAGCAACAAGAGTTCAAGCCTTGGACTCTAGGGGGTATCAGAGTGGCACAACAGAAGTCCATTGGTGTTGGGATGGAGGGACTTCCAGTTTATTCATGTGATCCACATGGAGATTGTTTTTGGAGAGTTTGGATGCATGAGGATTATTATTGCAGTACTTGGAGTCGGCATGGTGGGGTAGATATACAGGTTTGGGATCCAGGAGTTCTCTTGTTGGATAGTTGGCCTCACAGATTGTTAAGACTACACTATGACAGGAACTTCGGCTTAATTCAAAGGATGTTGGTTGGAGTTCTTCTTAGGATCACTTGGGATCCAGGTGGTTGGTGGGCAGGAGCAGATGCTTCTCCATTCGGGCTTCTGGTGATGTGGCAGTTGAGTTGGATTGGCAGTGGCAGATTGCTTGAGGGAAAACAATCTTTGGGAAGGGAGGATTGTCATGTCCCCGAATTGGAGGGAGAGAAATTTAATTAAATTAATTGATTAAGTTGTCCAAAATTAATAATATATCAAAATGATAGCTTAATTGATTATTTTAATTAAATAAAGTGGAGATATGACATTAATTATTTATAAAGTTATTCCAATAAATAATACCTTAAGGATGACTTTATATTTAATTAATTTAATAAAGTGACTAAATAAAATAATAAATCGTAAAGTTACTTAAGTGAATAAAATAATATTTTATTCTAGAAGCTTCCTGGAGGTGATTGAGAAATCTATTTAAGAAGTTGTTGGCTAAGCACTTGAACACACTTGATTTTGGTAATCATTTCTCTTTACCTACGTGGTAAGTAGCTGAAGCTAAATTCTTAGCATTCGCTCGAGGGTTTGAAGACTCTAGAGTGCCAAGTTCGGTTGTGAGACACCAACCCTAGCTAGATATTTGGGGAAGATATTTCAGTCTTTCCATTTGTGCAAAATTTTGTGCCCAAGGGCCAATTTTGGTGATCAATTGGAGGATATTATTCTCAGCTTGTGGAGACATTTCAGTCCTTTGAAGAAAGATGATTTTCGCATTAGAAGAGGTCGATCTTATCCTTTGCTGGTTTAATTTATATATGGGTGGTTGACAATATTGAGGAAGCCGATTGCATTATCATGCTGGTTTGACTTCTATCATAAAAGATCAGGTCTCATTTGCAGCTTGGGCGCCCTTGTATGAGGTGTGATTTTGACATTGAAGGCTGCCAAAAATCAGTCAAAGCTTGGAGGAGGTTCGCTGGGCTTGCATAAGGTTGGACAAAGCATCTTGAAGGTTATCGACTTCATCTACTTGGTGGTTCGAATCTTCTTGTGTGGCTGCCATCGCTGTAATCAGGTTCTTATAAGTATTAGTTGCATTTCATTGAGTCTACATAGCTGTCTCATATAGCAACATTATTGTAATCATTGTATTCCAGCTTGCATCAGTAATAGACAGCAAGTTTGCATTTGTATTCTCATTCCTCATTATAGTTGATATAAGGAGTCTCATATTGGCATATCAAAACTATTGTCTGTAGCTTAGTGTTGATGTGATTTTTGTGACCGCACCAATCAGCAGAACAAAGTTGTCTGAAAGCTACTCCATTCTCTCTTGATCAAAGTATTCCATGCGCTAAGATTGCAAGATAGATCGCACGTTCAACTCCAAGGTTCCGAAATACTTGGAATACCCTCAGTTGGTTGGTTGTGAATTGCTGTTTTCACAAGGGGACTTACACAATTGTTCAAGATACTTGCAATTAACAGTAGATGGATGATTTGAAGGGGATTTTGCCCGTATGATTTGGCGTTGAGGTATAATTTTCCTAAAATTAACCGGGAATGTGCACAATGTAAATGAGTGTAAGGGCCTAAGAAGTTTATGTTCTATTCTAAAGGCGGGACGTGGGATAAATCTCAACAAGCTTCAACCAAACTCTATTTCGCCTCACGCTGGACAGCTTACACAAAGGAGGTGCAATCTTCAAAAGGATAGCAAGTAATTTTCAAGTTACAACCCAGCATCAAGATACCGTCAAAACGACGCATACCAAGGCATGAGCTACAACTGAAGTTAAGTTTATGAAATGCTCCAGTAGACCACACAAGGCAAACTTGCCGTCAGCAAGCCGCTAGTGGTATGGAATAAAATGAAGTTGCCTTGATCAATGCCACAAATCCACAACTACTATCTACTTGCATGGAATGAAAATGCTAATCTTAAGCTACTCTACGCTACTTGGAGTCAAAGGGATGAAGAAAACTTGCTAGCTGTCCATAACAAAGACAAATTTCACCATCAATGAAAAGATCTTCTATTATGAAAGTGTTACACAACAATCTCTTACAAAAGTTTTCAAAGGAAAACTTTCCTCCTTCTCCACACTATGCTAAACTATCAAGCTAGCTCTCTAACAAAATGTCTACTCTCTGATGTCTCCTCTAATTTGATCTCTATTCTAATTTCTAATGAATTACAAATGAGGGGACTCCCCCTTTTATAGATGGCCCAGTCCAATAGACGGCTCAGATTACAATCAAAAGAATGGCTAAGATTAAGCCACCTCAGCGCTAACCCTAAAAACTGCCAGAATGGGGAGTGGTACATTAAATGAATCAAAGATTCCCACTCACTCCCAAAATAGTAAAGGCAATTAATGCCCACAATCAGTCTTCTAGAAGATCATCGTCCAGTAGTGCATTCCCGTTCTCCTTCTCCCTGGCTGCAAACTCAATGAACCTGGCAAGCACAGCCTCGACTTCCTAAACTGAAATAGGTGGAATGCAATCGAGCTGAAACTCAAGCACCGTGACTGACTGCTCATGCCGTGCACAAGACTTTCTTCAAGCAGCTAAGGAATCCTGCGTGCTCTGAATCAAGCTGGAAAAAGTAGAAGTGTTCTCAAAGTCATCCTGTACAAAGGTCTTCACTTCTTAAAAGAAAGGCACCAACCTACCCCTCAAATTATCAATAGTCACTTCCTCGGGATTCAACCGTCTAGCAAATATAGCCTCGAAGGTATTCTGGACCCCATCAATAATATTGGCCATAGCCTTTCATACTCTAGCTGAATCTGCCTGTGCTGCATCAAAGAAACCACGTCCCGTGATTACTAAAGAGTACCATCTAGAAAAGTCGTATCTATCATTCTCCTGAATGACTCCTCCATCAATCAGCATCCGCAAAGGAACATGCCTCAATGCCTCTAGACTCTGAATAACTTTTGCTTTGATAAACTGAAGCATCACCCCAGGCCTGATCAACTGCCTCCATACGTGCCATGATATTGGAAGCCTGCTGGAAAGCATGAGCAAGGTCTTCCATGAACTTTTTTGTCTCGGCACGAACTCCTGTAACCCATTTATCTGCTTCCTGTGCCATCTTTCTCAATTCCAACAAGCCGCTAACTGACTCTCTGGATAACTCGGCTGGAAGCTCTATTGCTGGAATCTCCTGCCCACAAGGACGAGACAAGTGCTGCATGTATCCTATCAAAGCCTTATGCTCCCTTTTCAACTTCTTATACTTTCCTTCCTTTTTAAATAATATGTCCTTGAGTGCTTGGTAGGAATTATCACATTCCTCAACAATCTGTGCACTTGTGGGGCATCCTAACTCCATAGTTGTGATTATATAATTCTCTGGCACTACTTCGTCTCGATCACAATCAACCTATGGCACCGCCATATGAAGGGTGCGAGAGCCATCCTCTGTAATGTCCCCTTTTCAAGCCTGACAGTTTCTGTGACCGTTAGCCTTTCCTTGGGAACCCGGAGGCTAGTCGGAAGTTAAAATTAGGGTTTCCTAATTTTGAGGTCATTGTTCGGAGATGATAGTTTTAATGGCGGATTCCTTCTGGGTTTTCAGAGGGCTTCGCAGTGGTATGTTCGTCTCAGCATTCAGAGTACTTTTTGGAATTTACTATTTTTAGTAAATTCTATTTTTGGCAGCTTGTCAGATGATGTTCAGCTCGGTTGACTTCCTGTTTCAGTGGTCAGATGTTTGACTCAGTTTTGGCTTCAGTGCATCTCCGGAGGGATAAGCTAAGTTATTTCATTAAAAGGCACATTTAAATATTATATTTTAATGTTGACCTTGGGCCTAGACTTAATAACTTAATGTTGTGTTTAAAAGGTGGGTCCTTGAGGGTGGCGCCCTCATTGAGAAATGATTTAATATTTCCTAAGTCAAAACAAAGGTTTGAGGGGCGCTTATTTCAAAAAAGATGATATTTAATTAAAATATCAATTCTTAATGCCTTGAAGAGAAAGTACGCCTTATTGAGGAGATGAAGGATTTGACCTAAAAGAAGATGTTAGGGTTTCGTGAAGTCAAACGAAACTTATAAAAAGAGGGCTTGTGCATCAGTTTTTGGGCATCTTGGAAAATACACCGTTATGCTGCCGGATTGATTCTGGATTGCTTCGAGGGATGAAGACCTCCTAGTTGGGCATCTCTTCTCGTTTGTAAGACAACGACTAGTGATGAATTTAGTCTAGTTGTGAATTCATTGTATTCCGTGCATTGTAATTTGCATTAGTATTGTTAGTTTCAGATCTTGCATGTTAGAGGTTTTCTGATTTTAGCACTTTAGCTACAGCAGACCTAGTATTTCATTCATATTTCCAAAAAGACAAAAATATACATTGTGGGTGTTGCATAAATTCATTGGTATAGGCTAGGCGTCCCTTTTTGCAAGATTACAGTTTTTATGGAGCACTGTCTGATTTTATAAATAAAATTCGCCCCTGTACTGGGCCGTACTGTCTCTAGTTCTTGGAATTCGTGCCATTGAATAAATCTGGCCTTTGCATTCAGTTTCATGTTCCTAATCTAAGTGCCACCATCCTATTAAGCTTTGCATTCAGTATTAGATTGATCTGATTGAGTTTTGAAGGTGATTCGAGTTTTTCAAGGAATTTCTATGTGCTGGTCTATGAAGAAAACACAGGCCTGTCAACCAGATTGAAGAAATCTGTATCTTGTCCTTGGACGGGTGTGAAGAAATCTTAAGTCTCTGCGGCATACTTCATAGTGGATGATCAAGAGCGAAACGAGGTTGGATCTTTAATTAATATCTTCATTTCTCAGCTTCTTTTCTCAGCAAAGGAACTTATTAAATGTTATTGTAAACTTCACAATTGCTGGTTGTAATTTGATAGCAAGTTGTCTTCTCTCAATTTGTATGCTGACAATAGTACTGACAGCCTTAGATTCTTGCTTATCAGAGTGTAGAGTTCTTCCTTCAGTATTTGATATTGTATGTGATCTATCTCTGCCCTATGGTCGCTACTATCCTATTCTGGGTTAGAAAGCACATTCTGGGTATCGAGAGTTTTTCTTAGTAATCAGCATTTCCTTCAAAGTTGCTTTCAGTATTTGTATAACTCCGCCCTATGGTAGCTACTTCCCATTCTGGGTGAGCAAGCACATTCTGGGTGTTGAGTAGTTTCATTATTCAGTATTTCATTTCACGCTTTGCTTTCTGTAATCACTCCGTCATATGGTCGCCCCTCACTCCGCCTTGGATTGGGTAGCACATACTTGACGTCGAGTTCCCTTCTGTATCTTGAGTTTACTTTCTTGCACGTTTCGGTTTATCCACCTAACCTTAACGGGTGCATTTGCTTGAATGTTGTAAACTGTTATTTAAAACGAAAAAATTTGGTTCGGTATATTTCATCCTCATCAGTCGATATCTTTGAAAATTTTTGTGCTCTCCTTTTGTGGAGGTGCGTTGATCCTATTTAACAACTCTTCCATTTCTATCGTTGGATCAATCTCTTCGCTGGGGCTCCTTCTCATCCTATCTCTGAGCCAATTAGGTACTGTATATTGTATATCAAACGGCTGTTGTTCTTGTGCCTGCTATTTTTAGCCCATTTCTGAAGGTGGTTTACTATTTATAGTAACTGCTTGTTTCTGATACCTCCACAACTCCGATTGACTTGAAATTCGAATGACGTGCTCCTCACCACGTGACTTGCCTGTTGACACTGGCGCCTGTTGCTAACTTTCTATTTTTAGCCAGTTTCTGAAATGACTTACTATAAATAGTAAGTGCTCCGTTTGCCCTCAAATTTTACCAGCAGATAGCTTGAAAGATGCTGATCGCGGTGGTATACACCGGTTTTTGAAAATTCAAAATTTTTACCCCTCATTTTTATTACATTGCGATCAGTTTGTGATTCTGAAGTGCTGGGAGGCGGCTGCCAGAGTGCACCTACTAAAAATAGTAAGTTCTCAAATAGGTGGTTATCTCCGTTTGCATGTCACATCATTGCGAAGCTCTCAAAAAACCCATAAAGAATATGTAGACATGCAAAGAAAAATTCTTCATATAAACCCTGAAATTTGCCCTGGAAACTGAATTGCTAAAAATAGTAAGTTGTCTGTTTCAGCTCAAATTTTGCACACGAGTAGCTTGATGTGCTCTGAATGCAGCATGACTGTCGGAATTTAAAAAATGCTGACGGGATACCTGTAATTGCGCATTTACTAAAAATAGTAAGTTGTCGGAATCTGATGAAATTTCAGTGGAAGCTTGCTGGAAGCACACTGACCTCAGTGTTAATCTCTGCTTTCAATATATTCACTTTGTTTGACCCTAGGTTGACCAGGAAAGCACAAACCCTAATTTTCAGACTCGGCCAAACATTTTACGTTTAAGCTCGCAAACGGGAATGTCCCTAGAAGGCAAATAGCAGAACAAAGACAGAAAGAGAGAGGGAGACAAAAACCAAAGCCAAAAGACCAGAATGGAGCCAAAATTAGGGGGTCCCCATCTTGAATGGCGCGATGTGTGAAAAGGTCACAACACTTAGCTGCTGTCATAAATATTGCATTGTAAGGATCATGTAATGGGATTGCCAATCATTGTAATCAGATTATTAAACATTACAATCATTATCAAATAATGAATTTTATGGTTGGCTGCAAATTGCTTGATATAATGCCAAGTTACTGTCCTTCCATAACAGCATATGTAGTTTGCATTCAAACTGTTTTAACATAATTTCTTACCGCTGTGGGTGTGCATTTGGCATAAGTACGTCATCTTTATGCATTTGAAAAGACAAAAACAGCTTGCATATCATTTCTATGACATTGTTAGTCAATCTTGCATTGTTGGAAGCATTCAAAAACATCATTAGCAGCATACAAACCCAAAACAAGACAAACAAAAACCCATATCAGCAAGTTCAGACTTTGCAAGCAAAGTGTTTGACAATATTTCTTGAGGTTCAAATCAGCTACACAAGGTCAGATTAAGTAGGGGATATTACACATCTTTATTAAGAACTCTTCTTTGAGATGTTTCTATCATAGCAGCATTAATCGTTTGGGGAAAAAATCAGCAAACCAAAAGTTCAGGATTTTTTGAAAAAATCGGATTTACAAAAAAATGCAAAAAATTGAAGAAAAACAGTCAGAAAGTAATTTTTTTTTAAATTTTATGGCATTTCCATAGCATACAGACATTGAGAGCAAATAAAATATAGAGTTCAACCCATGAATTATAGAAAATAGATTTTCGTTGGTTATACTCATATCGCTGATTAGTGATTACATTGCACAAAACATACTACAACTGCATAAATATCAGATGGTGACAGTTGTCAAAATGTCTATTACAATATAGTTTGTGACTTTGTACAAAGTAAACCTATAAACTAAGTACAAAGTTCCAAAAAATTCAATTGTAGCAAATGACGTGCTAGAGGGCAAAAGCTCCCGCTCCCAATGTTGAAGTTGCTAGGTGACCGGTTGCCCGCCGAGCTTCTTCAAGTATATCAAGAGGCACGCTGGCCTCCGCCATGATATCTACATCTTCAGGCTGAAGACAATATTCAAATTCATCCTCAAGAACATTATCATCAGATGCAGCAATCCACTAAGACTCAAGATCAATCTCGTCGAGGTCAATTGGGGCATCTTCCTCAATAGTTCTTGTTTTTGTCCATGTAGAAATTAGTCTTTTCTCTACAAGTGAAAAACACAATGACAACAATTGAAATTGATTGCAAGCGTATTCAAAGTCTCACCTTGAGCTTTCTTTAGCTTCAGGCAGAGGTTGTGGTGAACAAACACCAAGTCATTCATCTGTTTTTGTGTTAAGCGGTTGTGTTTCTTGGAATGTATGTGTTCAAAAACACTCCAATTACGCTCACAAGTGGATGAGCTGCATGGCTGGGTCAAAATGCGTATTGCCATCCACCTTAGATTTTTGCATTCGTGGCCAAAAAAATCCCACCATTGAGCTGAAAGTTCAAAGAACATTATATGGAGATGAGTATCATGTAAGAATATCTTAAAATCTAGGATACATTTAATGATCATGTGACATGAAAAATCAAAAGATTATCAAAATTTTATAGAGTCTACCTGGTTGGAAGGTCTTTCGGCCTTCCACGGAAACCCTAGAAGAGAGGAAACCCCTTCCCTGCCTGTACAATTGCAACTCTGACATAGCTTCATGCAATCGTTCTTGGTTTGGAAACATTTTGTCCATGCACTTTAACAATCCTTGTGTGATCTCAGCATCAATTTGTCTGAATGAAGAGTTGTAGAACAATGATGGATTGAGAAAGTATCCTGTAGCATGGAGAGGGGAGTGCATTTGTCCATCCCATCTCCTATCTATTATGTCCCACAATGGCATATACCTATCCCTGTCATTTTCCAACCTACCCCTCATCACCTCCTTGGCCCTATCCATGGCCTCATACAAGTATCCCATGGGGGATTTATCCCCATCCACTAGCCTCAAGACTTTTACTAGAGGCTCCGAAAATGATACAACTTGTTCAGCCACATTCCAAAAACTAGTAGAATACATGTAATCTGCTATTGCCATGCCATCTGTTTGATTCCCAAAGCCAGACTCCATCCACTCTCTTGAAACAAACATTCGTTTCAAATTCATTTTTTGTTGACAAAGAGTCTGTAGTGCAAGAAAATGTGTTGCGAATCTTGTCACCCCTGGACGAACTAGGTCCTTGCCCTCTGTGAAAGACCGCATCATACTCAAAACCCTTGTGTGATTATAAATATATTTGGTAACAAAGCGAGCCTTGTGCAGTATCTCCGTAACCCATTCAATTTTCCCAATGTCCTCTAGGGTTAGATCAATGCAATCTGCTACACATGGGGTAAAAAACATGGAGGGGTATTTTTCTATCAGAAGTTTCCCAGCAGCAACACAAGCAACAGCATTGTCTGTAATAAATTGAACCACATTTTCTGGCCCCACTTCCATGACTACCGAGTCATACATATCGAATAATGCAGCTGCAGATTTCATTGTAATTGATGCATCTACAGATCTCAAAAAAATAGTGCCAAGATCAGAAGAGACAAGGAAGTTGATGAGGGTTCGGTTCCTTCTATCTGTCCATCCGTCTGACATAATGGTGCACCCACTATTAGTCCACTTTGATCGATGCTCTTTAAGAACATCTTTGACATCGTTTACTGCCTCATTGAGCATACTACTCCTCAATGTCTGATAAGATGGGGCTCGAAACCCAGGACCTACAGCTGGAAGAGCATCAACCATAGCTTGCCAATATGGAGATCTGGCAGCATGGAATGGGAAGCTTGAGGAGTACCAAAAATTTGCAATAGCCTTCTTCGCTTGATCGTGGACATTCTTCCTCCATCCTGTACTCTCCAAAGTGGTTTGTGATCCTGGTGTAGTACGAGGTTGGAAGAAAGCATCAATGTTTCCTCCACCTGTGTTTGGGCCACGTGCTGTAGAAGAAGGTGTTGATCTGGATTCCCTAAAACCCCCATGCCCACCATCCTCCTCATCCAAGTTATTCCTCTTCAAACTCGCAGAATTAGAACCTGTTTCAACTCTGATTCTTGCTTTTTTGGCCTTATTCTCAGCGATACCATCAAGAGCTTGTTTTACCTAATATGTGACATCTACAGGGCAATCTCCGCAAACGGTGGTGTTATTACCTGGTTCTTTTGACAAATGCCATTTGAATCGATAAATTCTACCACTGACTTCATCCTAGCACCAATTGCATTTAACCTTTGCACTACCAGCAATTGGTGTGCAATGTGTCCACGCAAAGTCTTTCTGACGTGGCATTGTGATCACTGATCAAGAATGAAATCTGCAAAAGCATTTTATTTCTTTAAGATAAAATTCAAATTTGATAAAATTTAAAATAACCAGCAAATTTTTTATGAACTATTGATTATATTTTATTATTTAGTTTTACTATTCAGTAATTTACTGTATTTTTTAATACACTAAATATTTTTAAAATGATACAATAATAATAATTAATTAAAATTAATTAATGATATTTGTAAAATAATTAATTAGAAAATAGTAATACAGTAATTTGAAAATACAGTAAATATTTTTAAAATAATATAATAATCGTGATTATTATAAAATAAGAATTGTATTTTAAAATTATATTTTATAGTTATACAGTAATTTTAAAATAAAAAATAATACAATATTAATTAAATACTAAATAATAATAAAACTAAATAAATATATTTAAAAATAATATAGTATTTTTTATTTAGTCTATTATTGATTTTGAATTAAATTGAAAGTATTTTAAATTTTAAATTTTAAATTAATAAATAAATAAAAATTATAAATTTATAATAGTAAACTGTAAAATAATGTAAATTTTTAAGAATAAAATCAAAATGCATTTAGGAAAAATGCAAACCTACCTCAGGAAGAAGAGCTGAACTGCAACAAACAATGGCGTCTACCTCAGGAAGGAGCTGAACTGTGCAACAAAGTCAAACAATGGCGTCGCTGGAACTGGAAAAATGGTGAAGTCGACCGCTTTCAAATTCGCCCTAAACGCAGAAGTCCGCCGCCGTTATATTTAACCCATTATTTATAAAATTTCGCGTCATTTTAGGGTTTTCTTTTTGAGGAATTTATTCACAGGTAGGTGAGAAGATTAATCGCATTTTTTTACAGATTTCAATGCGATTTAATCGGCCAATAAATTGTTGACTATTGTCAACGATTTTCTAAAAAAAAGGGGAAAAAACCGTCTTGGGTGCCGACTAAATGAAAATCGCGATTAATCGCGTTTTTTTCCAGATTTATGCTTCTTTGGTTTCTATGGCTTCCAACCTTGCTATGATTCCCTTTAGCATCTCCATGAGCGCTGGATTTTCTTCTCTTCATGGGGCTCTTGCTCTACCCCGTCCTCTATGTGCCATTTCCTCTTCAAACTTCTACAAGCCTGCTCTGATACCAATTGATGCAAGTCAACAATTGAGAAACCTATGGGTCTGTCAATTGTTGCAACCTTGACTTCACAAAATCATACACTTGAATGTAATTTTTTTTTGCAAATAAATATATATTTTGACCAACACAAAGCTTGAAAATCATTAATGAAATCTCCTATTGAAATTTTCATCATTTGCAACAAACATCTACAGGCAAGATTCATAACACACCAAAAACTAACTTCAAGCAATCTAAATTGCAATCTACATGCAGCAACAACATCATTTCAATTCCCTGTAAATGGAACTTTGAGTTCCCAAGCATGGTTTTTCATCTTCTTCCTTTGTTTTCCTCTATCTTTTTCTTCTATTCATCACCTACAACCTTCTCTCCAAGCTAGGCGTTGGGATTTTCTTCCAAACCTACAAGTAAAAAACCACTCTTCGGACTCTCTCCTGGGCGTGGGAATCATGCAATTACTCTTTCTTGAATTTTCCTGGCAATTTTGAATTCCAATGCCCAAAAAGGCATCCACTAACTTCTTCCCTGCATCTCCACTCCCAAGCGCCAAACATTACCTGGCAAAGATTTACTCTCCTTTTCTTTATTCCCAACAATTACAAATAATAAAAAATTCATTCCACTATCCTAGACGTGGGACATTGGCTCCCAGGTGTAATTTGAATTTGCATCATTTGCATATACATTGCATTTTAATTTCATGACATATAGTTGTTTTTGAAAGAGGTCCCATTTGAAAGAACTGATGATGAGAAATAGGAAAAAAGTCACATGCCTGCAAAACCAACAACACCAAAAATTAAAATAAATAAATAAATAACACCAATTTTTTTTGGGTGTGCAGGATTGCTCTTCACCCCTGATGCTCCTGCATTAGCCTTCACTAAAAGTACTTCGGGTATGGCTCCCTTAAGCCACTTTCATATATCAAAAAGAAAAAGACTAAGTCACTACTTAGAATTCCACCTTCGATATCACTTATATTATGAAAAAAATAGACACAAAGTGATTACCAAGATATTTGATATTAAACAAAGGAGTGAAAGTCTTCTTATATAAGGTTACAAACTCTTTATCCAAATAGGACAAGAGTGATAACTAAGAAGATACGACTTACAACTAATAAAGCAAAAGAATAAAGAATATTCCTAAATTTATTCTAAAAGATAATTGACCATTATAAATAAAACATTAGTTTAATAGCCTCCCTTAATGATCAAAATGTCTATAGTTTGATCCTTGGAAGATCAATACTGCAACATAACCGATCCATCTTCTACAAATCATCTAATGAAATGATAATGAAGTTCCACATGTTTGGTACTCTTGCCCACATTTTTGAACTCAACCTATTTTAAAAAAATTTGTGCTTCTTGTCCATCATGTTCCATCATTGCAAACCTCCATATCAGTTTTGAAAATCTAAGATGAAGTGCCTAGTTCCTCTCAAACCAGGTCTTCTGGTGCAGCTGACTAGTTCAACTTGCGAGTTCACGAAAACAATTTATTTTCAAAATTTGTAAAACCTGATGCAAAATCCTCTTACAGGGATGTTTGTGATTCTATTCCACTTAATGTGGTTACTTTTCAAGGTCATATGCTTCACCAATTATGAGAGTTCAGAAGTTCAATTTTGGGTTACCAGTTTGCGGAAATAATTAAATTAGTATTTTTATGAAGGGTGGAGCAAAATGGTTTTACAAGGGTCTTCATAGGGATAAGATGCACTATTTTCTTTTATTTTCAAGTGAAGACATGCACCCAATCAATGCTTATGAATGTTCTCCTTTTTCGCAATTGCCTATTTCAGAGTTAATTGAATTGCTGAATTGTCGAAATGAGATTCAAAGAAAAAGTTAGAAAGTTTTCAAAATCTTTGAATCATTGAATTAAAAGAAAAAAAAAATTGAACTCAAGAAAAGCCAATCTCCAAAATATCTATCGAGTGGTAGCTTCTTTGGTTTGGTAACTTCTAAAACCCATGAAACATGTAATTTTTGGTGATTGTTAAGGTTTGCGAACTTATGAAATACCCAAAAAGACTTCTTTTGTCAGATTTTTATGTTCAAAAACTTTATTTTGCACCGAACAATGTTGAGTGGGGAGTTTTTAGTTTTAAAATATTTCTTTCACCAATGATTGGAGACTTGATTTCATCCTTTCTTGAATCAGGCCACCATGTATGTAAAGCATGAAGCACAAACAAGGCACATGAATAGTTCGACATAATGTCTCAAAGAGAGGTTACCTCATGGAATGCAATGATTTCCAGATATGCACAAAATGGATTTGTTGAAAAAGCTTTAGAAACTTTAAAACAAATGCAACCAGCAAGTGCAATGTTGAATTGTAATGTCCCCAAAATTTGTGACGAAGTAACTTAATTAATTTAATTGATTAAGTTGTCCAAAAATTAATAATATTTCAAAAGGATGCCTTAATTGAATTTTTTAATTAAAATAAAAGAATAAATTATAAAGTCACTTAAATAATATTCTTAAAGTGACTTAAGTGAAAATAAAATATTATAAAGTCACTTTGGGAAATATTATAATATTCTTCTAGAAGCTTCTTGGGGGATTTTTCTAGAAGATCAAAGAGTTCTTTATAAGGAGTTGAGAGCTAGCCATTTGAGCATGCTTGGATTTCACTTCTCATTTTAGTTTGGAGAGAGCTTGAAGGCTTTGCTTGTCCGAGGGTTTGAAGACTCTAGGCTACCAGGTTTGGTTGTGAAATATCAACCCTAGGTGGAAGTTGTGGAGGAGTCCATCCAAGGTTTCTATAAGTGCTTCATTGCAAGTTTAATGGTCACTTTCAGTCACCAAATTTGAGGATTAAAGTTTGAAATTTGCTTGTCTGAGAAACTAAGTAATTTATGCAATAGCTCATGTATTATTACATGTTTCTGAATTATTGCAATAACTGATTTATTATTGCAAGTGTTTGATTAATTGCAATAGCTGCTGTATTTTTGCAATTCTGAATAATATTTTAAAAAGGGTAAAAGCAACGCATTGAGTATTTGAAGGGAAATAAATATTATATATGTTGCCAGAAGTATTATTCATTCGATAAATAAAGGAAAGATTATTAAATTCCATGCTGAGGTGTCAAAGTGGAGTCTGAATATTATAGTATATGAGACTATGATAATTATTTTAATAGTGGGCAATAATAGTTTCGGGCCTTGAAAAATATATTTGCCTTTGGGTAAATAATTATCATGTATGGATATATTTTATTGGGAAAACTTAGCGAGCTATGAAAATATTAATCTCTATTATTGTCGTGAGCTCCTGAGACTTCATACGTGGGCTTCACAAGACTGAATCGACTCTTTTTGCATCACAACTGAGATCATTGCTTCATTTGGCCGATTTTGGTAAGAACTTGGTACATCCTAAAGGCGTCACCCATTGTAGAAACCTGGGCGTAGCTTAAGAAAGGATTACAACAAGATAGGATCGTGGTTTTGGTGAGCTTTGAGCAGAAATAAAAAAGGACGTGTTTTTCTGTGCAAGCCAATTCAACTTTCAGCTACTTGTGTGCATAGACGTCTCTATCAGACTTTGGAGAAGGCGTGAGAACTCATAAGTCTTGGTCGTTTGGCTTCTAAGAGTGGAGGCGAGTCAATAAGAAGCTGAGTCGTGGCCTTTAGGAGTGACGCCTGACCTATACAAGGCAAAACGTGGCCATTGGAGTATTAAATGCGAGATTCTATAGCATTTTGGGCGTTGCTTCAATTTTGTGGGATCATCTTCAGGTCGGCATATGTTGCCGCTCATTATTTCTAGGCTATACTAGAGTTTCTTCTTCATTTCTGATTATTGTCAGAATTTTCCCAGGTTTGAGAAACTTGTGCATTTTTATAATCTGCATTACATTGTCAAATCAAGTCATTGAAATTATTTTGTATGCCTTCTGGTATTAGCGTTTCATTATATTCAGGTCTGCATTCTCAAAAAAATGTATGGCTGTCATTGGGTCGACTTGAACAGCTGAGTCAAGTATTTTGAATAGAATCAGATTTTCCTCAACGCTTGTAATTCACTTCATCATGTAAAGGAAAGCAATCAGAATTTAAATGAGCATTTGCAAGATGCTGTAATAAGTTTACAATCAAATATATGATAAGGAATTTGCATGACAATTGTTTGTAAAAAATGTCTATTGGCTGTACATGCTCATTTCAGGAAGATTGTAGCTACATCTTTATCTCAGTCATTGTAGAGTCATGAAACATCAAAAAATAAGCTTTGCATTTCTTCTCAAGGATTGCATTTGAAGAACTGAAGTATAGAAGCTTTGCATTTCACATCAAGTTAAGCATTTGAATAGTAGTTTCTTGCTACAAGTCTTGTAGAGTCAATACTCCATTGTATTCTCAGTCAATTGCATCTTCTAGTAGCTGGTTACAGTTTATTCATGCATACTTTGTCTTCATAAAGAAAAACATTGAAAGAAATATCTTCTACATACAAAAAGAGGGTTGCAAGACAAGTGTTTGACAAAATTCCAAGACCACTCAAACTGAAAATTTAGAGCAAAATTGGTAAGGGTCTTTACATGAATCCTCCAACCATTGCCATTTTGAATTGGATGCAAATGTGCTTTTGGATACTGATACCTTGGTGCATGGAATAGAACAAGAATCTCCTCTTTGTTTGATGTCTCCAATGAGATTTGTGATAGGAACTAATAATAACAATGTTGATGTTACTATTGTTGGAAGATTTTCTAACATAATTCTACTAAATCAAATGAAAGTGTGAAAGATAAACCCATTCCTGGAAGGATCATCAACATTCTTGCATATTTGCAAGTGAGTTATAGGTATTACGCTACCACTTTACAGGTTAGTATGGACTCGTCAATTGCCAATACTAACCAAATGGATGTCTCAATAAAGCAACTAATTTTAAACTTTTTCACCTTGTCATTTTTAGTCATCTTGCATTGGATAAATTTCACTTGAAGCATGTAGAAAAGGTGCAAATTTCATTTGGGTTAGAAGTTTCAACAAAATGAAGAACCTAGTTGGAAGGTTTTTCTTGCTCCTATCCACCTCATGGGAAATGTATGGGAATGGTCCACTAGTTCAGTTAAATGCATGTGTACATACTATACAAATGTTTATGTTGAAGTGATCAACCCAAGATCTTTAATCTGCAACACCAAATAACCTCCGCAAGAGATAGACAGAAGCAACAATGGAAGATGCTATTCCAGCAAACAAGAATTGCAATATGATTCAATATGCAATGCTCAATATGCTAGAGGTGTCTTTCTTATAAAGGCAAGGATGAGAGATAGGATAAGACAAGATCATGACAAGTGTCTTAATCCTATCACATGAGACAACTAACTCATAACTACCTAGGAAAGTGTAAAGTCTAGATAAGACAACTAATATCCTAAGCAAACTTAACATGTGAATTAAGTCCCTAGTAAAGGAATCAACTAGGTACAAGACTTATTCACACCAACACCCCCCCTTAAGTGCAACTTAGGGAGGAACAAACCAATGCAAATATGCAAAAGATGCAAAAGATGGGTCCCGGCAACAAGGCCTGATGAGGTACCCATGTACAAACAAAAAACCACTCATAAACGGACAAAAGGAGAAAAACCCTGTGGGAGAAAACTCCTCTCCAAAAGAGAGAAATGCAAGATGAAGAACAATGTCCCAAACAATAGGAACATGAAGAACATCGCCGAAGTAGGAAGAAGCTGCAAACAACTGTCGAAAGATGACTACTATAGTGTTGAAACTAAACAACCTCCTCTACAAATAGGATGATTAGGATCAAGAAGACAACAATTTGCATGAGTGCCCCCAACGACACTACTCGAACAATG
The DNA here is from genome assembly GCA_007258455.2 of Sequoia sempervirens. Lineage (NCBI taxonomy): Eukaryota > Viridiplantae > Streptophyta > Pinopsida > Cupressales > Cupressaceae > Sequoia > Sequoia sempervirens. The sequence goes on from VDFB02015812.1 coordinate 26,161, forward strand.
ATCAGATGGCAACAAAGGCAATAACATCTGTCAATCGAAAATATAGATGGCACATGAATATGTACAAGTGACCCCAATGACACTGCTCAACCAATGCAAGTTGAAAATACAGGTGCCAATAGTCTAAAGAACACTGATCAACTAAGGATCAAAGGTCGCCTCCACAAAACAGGAATGCAAGATTGTCTATATGGTAAATGCTCCATCTCACCAAAATGCATGTGTAACCAGCCGCTGCATTCACCTAGTACATAGGAACAAATATGAAATATGCTAACCAATTTTTTCGTTGAATTGCACAACACAAACCAACACTTGGCCAACTTGATTAGCGTTAGCTCCAATCAAAACCTCTAACAAAACAACTCTAACCAAGAATGCGCCCTAAAACCACTTAAGGAAGAGGGGCGGGAATATGGTCAGAGGATCCCTATACTTCAACTTGATACAGAATGGAATGTAACTAAACTAAA